>WYDF02268380.1:0-18361 GCA_009867245.2 Adranes taylori
AAATTAGGTGGAACCTGCCGCTTATAAAATTCAAGCAACAGTTAAAATGCCATCTCCTGGCAAAAGAATATTATGAGCGTAGTGAATTTGAAACTCCCTAGAACTCAAGTGTAAGCCAGCACATGTAGTTTAGTTCACTTTAGTCCATTTCATTTTATTTTAGTCTATCTATATTTTAATTTAGATTTAACGCTTATTAAACTTACTTGATTAATTGTGAATATTACGGGTAATTTACATTGCGAATAAAGATTTATTATTATTATAAAATAGCCGCGCATCTAATCAACAATTTATATCTGTTCAGTGTGTCATATGAAGTGCATGTAAGAAAATGATACAAAGAGTGATTTCATTTACCTACCTAGCACCTGTGCTACATATGTATTTTGGTCTTGTATTATTTTTTATATTGTAAATTATGTATAACAGTATTGTGGGTAATTTTTTATATGCAAATATAGATTTAATTTATTGTATCACAATAAATAATTGTATGAACAATTCTTCTATGTATATTCTTATTATTATTATATTGCGGCCCAATCGTAGTAGCCACATCATGACGTAGCCGATTATTTCAACAAATGGTAGCATTTACCGATAATTTAATTTTAATAATATTTTATTTAAATAACATATAATTATTTAATGTCTGTTTATACGTGGTGTTTAGGATTATTTTTACTAACCATAGAACTCCTAATACCTACGACTTCTTTTGATTATACCGAAATAAGTTTGGGAATCACTGGTCTAAACCGTCTCAATGTAAATCCATTTTTAAAATAGATGCCAATACAATAAGCAAGTAATTGCAAACCCACATCAGTTTTACCATTTTATTCAAAATTGTACACAAAAATTGTACATTGCTTTGACAAAAAATTACCTTCTTGACGAACATCATCTTTAAATTAATTCGACTTTGGAGGCAAGGTTAATTTATGTAAATGATACCTACTTTAAAAGCATTTGAAAATAAATACTTCTTAATTGCATATTTCTGTGCCTTAAGCGAAGTTTTCTATTGCGTGATACGTGAAATTCTCATTCCCATTTCTCCATAAAAAAATTCAAAAATTTGCAACTTTGATAACATAAGCATTCGACCAGTAAACTTTTATTGAACGAATAGAAGGCAGTGGGTTGTTACAAACTGAAGTATTTTTAAGCAAGAAAGAATAAGCTTAGGTGTTCTTCGAGAATCTATACTTGGTCCTGGTTACTTGGTCCTCATTTTTTAATGACTTTAATATCAAGGGTGAACCTTCACAATGCACTCTCTTAGCAGATGACACAACTCTCACTTCAGTCGGGATGTCCGTTAGTGAGAACTGAATAGAAAATTGATGACGCATACGCTAAAGCCTTCATATATTTCAGAGCAAATAAAGTGCACTTAAATGAGAAAAATCTGACTTGCTAAACACAGTTTCTAATGCTATAAATGTGACATTAAAGGAATATTTTGTTATATATGTGCGCGTTCCTTTAACTAGTTTTTGAAATACACATATTGGGGTTTCATACATTTTTCATGACTCCTTATAAAAACATTGTTTTTTCTTTTTAATTACGACTTTAAATAATTAGTTTCATTAACATTTCATTTTCATATATTCCTTTCATAGAGAGCAACGTAGAAATTTTAGATGAAATAAATGTTCTTATCAAAGCAAATCAAGCCAATAATTAATTTACATCTACTCATAAAATGATAAATTAAGGACTTTTGCTGCCTAAAAAGTTTTAATTAAACCTCTTTATAAATTTTACGTATACATACAACAAATTTTACAAAATTAAAAACGATAAAATTTTAATCACATTATCGTCACCTTTTTATTCGTCAGTTTGGTAATATAGAAATACCATTTTCATCAGCAGATGGCAATACCACTGTGCTCATATGACTATTATCTTCCGGATTGGTCGTCATTTGAATATGATGTTGTGGTACGGAAATTTGTACAGGTATTTGGATCGGTGTTTGTGATGTTGGTACCTATAAAAAATAAAGCAGTCAGGAATATGATTTTAAATTTTGTAGAAATTAGTGTAAATTATATAGTGACCTATTTCAAATGGAAACGCCTCTGCAATATTTTTAAACCTTAAAAAATGATCATACAATTTATTTAATTTTCACCGAATACTATGATGATTTTTGCATGTCACCACTAAATTTAGTTCGGGAATTCTTTTCTACACCACTGGTGTCATAATCTGTATTACAGATTATGGAAGTTGCCACCATTGTTAATAAAATGTTGGTCATCACTTAAGTTCTGTTGTGAAATTCAGAACTTGAAAGAGCTTTTTACGAAAAATAAGTGTACTTATTGTATTTTAAAGAATAACTCGAGAACAAAAACAATTATAGACTTCAAATTTTCACTTCAGAATTTAGATAGTCAAACTTTTTATTATCAATGTTGCCAACTTCTATAAACTATCTACAATTCATATACAATGCATATTGAAATAGTTTCCAAAATTAATGTAGTTACAACTTTTTTCTTAATCAATATTTTTCAACAAAATTTTGAGTGTTTACTTTTATACGATTATGAATCCAGATAAATATAATAAAAATGTAGACATTTTTGACATTCATAAATCACCATAATGTGCCCCCAAAATTAAATTAAATGTTTTGTAATTTGTGTCATGGTACAATTTTAGATGTGGTTCACTATAAAAAAAAAAAGAATTCTTCAGATCAGTTTAAAAATATGCGTTCTATAGAGATGTTTTCATTTGAAAGGAGAGAAAGCTACTGGACGTGCCCAAACAAATATGGAAATCCGCAAGAATAGGGCAGTCCAGTATAAGGAATAGGAATGGTTGATGGGGTTTGTTTGACGTTCCTGACATATGTTTGGCATAGAGGGTTGCGAAAAAAATTGTTTTTAGGGGGTGGTCTGGTAGTATTCGAGGACTACTTGCATATAATAATGTTTTATAATAAACACACACGTATGCTAATTGTCAAGAAACTTTAAATAACATTGTTTTAATAAGACATAATCCAAGGAGGTACACCTTTCAAATGGAAACACATTTCAAATATACACGTGAATGTGAGTCTTCTGTCAATATGTGTTCAGACTTATTTAATATTGCTTTCGAATATAGCTTTATGTGATGCAATTTCAAAATTAGGTCCATTTACTCTCCTATGGGTACAACAGCTTCTGATTTCTCAGTAATTAAATTTAGTTTACGGCTGGATATTGCAAATACCTCAGTGTTACTGCGAAAGCAACAAATTTCATTACAGCCTACATTCTCACTATCATCAGTTCGTCATTCATAAGGTTTCAGATGAATGATGGAAGTACTTTTGTGTTTGTACAACCACCTTCCTCCTATCCTGAAAATAATCATTGATTATTTCCGACCGTTTTTTCTGTAGGCCACTTATAATGCATTCTATCGATGAGCTGTTAAACGCAATTCCTCACATCTATCGGTTATCATTACCCAAATTTGTCTCATCTTCTGGCGCCCAGCAGCTAATTTCCTGACAGTTGAGATAATTTCTGGTATTGCATTTTTCTTTTAGCATCATTAAACTTGTTGACTCCTCCCATGCTTTATGTACCAAGTTTTCATTTAGTCCCAAATTCAGGGCTGCTAGGAGGCTAATTTTGGGCTTTTATCTACCATAAGCGTTATGGTTTCGTTTGGGCACGTCCAGTAGCTTTCTCATTGTCAATTCTACGCGTTGATAATAGGAGTTAATTTTCGCTAATCTGTTCTTGTGAAGAGTTCTCTGAAGCTATGTTCCGCTGTCGCCTCTGAAATAAGCATTTTTTTTGTCATAATTCTATGTGTCGATTATTTCTTCTAGCATCAGTACTCTGCGACCTACGCAAAAGCAGAAGCCAGGAACTCTCAAGAGTAGCTGAGTCTCGTCCATACGAGAGAATGAGATCAATCCCAGGCATCTTGAGTTGTATTTCCAATCTTTTGAGTTTTAAATTTAATTTAATAATAAATAAAATAAAATAGTTTTACATGCCTGTACCTGTATCGTGACTTGCGCAGTATCCATGCGCACCATACCAGACGATCCCACTGCCTCCTTTGCTTCCTTGAGTCCGCTGTCTGCGGGCGAGGCGCCGGCGCCTCCTTCAACTACTCCACCAATGCCGCCCAGCTGTGTTGCAACGACCGCTGCGGCTGCTCCCGATACCACTGTAGGCTGAACTGCGGCTATTCCACTGCCACCTTCAGCTGCAGCAGCCGCTACAGCAGCTGCAGCTGCTGCTGCTTGTTGGGCAAGAGCTTCTTTCGCGCGTCGCGTCGCGTGTGAACGTGCATGCTTGCGGAGGTGATCTTTTCGATAGAAACCTTTACCACATTCACCACAGATTTCTGTTTTTTCACCCGAATGAATCACGGTATGCAGATTTAAATGTTCCTTACGTTTAAAGCCCTATAATAAAATATAGTATCAAAATTTAATACATCAAAACATCAACAATGACAATATGAAAACTAGTAACAAACTAGTAATAACTTTTACATTTGAAAGTTCTATGCAACACTAGTACGTTTGCATCAATAAATAATGCGTTGCAAAATAGAACGATTGCATCACAATTTCAAATTGAAATATTTTTATGATTTCTTCATACTGAATGCGGAGCAGTCTCTATAGTCATCCAAAAAAATTCTGGAAATATGTTCGCGAAAATAACAATTCAGGACAACTTCCTAAAACGGTTCAGCTGGTCAATACCATTGTGGATACCCCTAATGAGATTTAGAATTTATTTGTAGACTTCTTTTGAACAGTGTTTGATAATAGCAATAGTTTTTCAATGTTGGATAATGATCATTCTAGCACTAATATTTATAACTCTGAATTATGCCATATGCATTTCACTGAGTATGAGATCGTTGAACTGATAAGTAAACTGAAACCAAGCCTGACGTTGGGTCGAGCTGGTCTATGGACAGTATCTGTTCAGTAAACGATGTGCACAATAGTTAGACCTCTATACCTGATTTTTAATAAATCTATATCAAGGGGAAATTTTCCTGAACTTTGGAAAACAAGTTATATTGAACCTATTTGTAGGTTAGGGGATAGACACCTCATTAGCAATTATAGGGGAATTACTAAATCGCCTGTTTTTCGTAAAATTTTAGACGAACTTCTTACAATACAGCTGAAATAGTTCTTTAAAAATAAGATTATAGATCAACAACATGAACCTAGAGAGTTAAGACCAACAGTGACCAATTTATAAATGTACAATGAATATATATTAAATGCATTCACTAACAAAGAAGCTGTCCACACAATGTACACGAATTTCTCAAATGCCTTTGACAAAGTAAATCGTAAATCATAAACTTTGGGTTCGGTGGTGGGCTGTTGAATTGGATATCTAGTTTCTTAACGGGAATAACTATGTGAAAATAGCGGAAGAGACATCTAAATCAATAAAAATATCATCTGGAGTACCGCAGGGCTCTTAGTGTGGTCCTATTCTCTTTACGACATTTATTAATGATATAGGGAGTATTTTTTAATGCAAATACTGAATTCCCCCTTTATGCGGATGATCTCAAGTTCTTTAGAATAGTACAGGACATAAATGATGTTGTGCTAATACCGAATAATTTAAATGGGTTATATTAATGATTATATGAATGGTTATATGAATGGGTTATATGAATTAGGAATCTCTTACCTCCAAATATAGCTAAATGGGCGGCTATTTGCTTTTCTGGCACGAAAAGAACTATTTCGCTTAATTATTACATAGATAACATGTTTATAGAAAAAGTTGAAATAGTAAAAGTAGTAAAGTTAAATTTTGCTAATCATATAGAGGGTAACCAGTTTGTTTCTCAAACTGGTTGAAGTTAGAACATGAAGACAGAATTTTGGCTGATTTTATGAACTCTATGTTTGGGCAATGTAATAATACACAACACTTTAATTAATTACAATAGGGTACCTGTATAAATATAGATAAATATCGTTTTTTGATTGCGTGGAGTATCATTTGTATTTTGAGTTTTGGGCGTACTATTTTTGTTCCTGCTTGACGAACTCGGATGGTCTACTGTTTAATTATACATTGGAATTTATTATGGCTGGATAATACAGTGTGTTTGGAAACTTGTTCAATTAACATGCAATTTATGGTCATGTTCTGCTTGAATCTTGCTTTATATTTACCGGTTTTTATATCTCCTGTTTAGATAAATGGCATTGAGATGAATTAACAATTCAGTAATTCTCATTGAGAGTGCTTTCATTGCCTTTTGTTATTAAATAATTGTGGTTAATTTCAGATTACTGTTGTTATTATAAAATTGTTAAAGTTAGATTATGTCCGACATTAGTTCGCATTAGACATTAGTTATACGAGTCACCGACATTAGTTCGCTCTAAAAGTGGAGGTATGGAAAAGTGAGATGCGACTCGTGACATACATTGACTACTAGTCTTGTAGTGGTTTGTTCCTTAACATTTAATCTGTTTCCAGGGTTGAACTAAAATCAGATAGTGTAGTATTGCCGGGTGTAATTTAGTTTTCCTGAATAATTATCCGTATATAAAAGAACTTTGTATTAACATAATGTCCAGGTTGATACACCATCCGAGAGAGGTCGTCGACAACTCGGATTCAGAAATTTTAGGTGATAAGTAGTTTTGTCAAGTGTTACCAAATATTATCAAATTTCTTTGGTTATCGATTTTGCGATTATATTTCGGCAATTCTGGTATTTCTACCGATGTTTTGAGATTGCAATTAGTTGATTGGTCTACGGTTTAAATAATTCTAGTCGAGCCAATGGAAGTTGGATAGCGCCATTGAAGTTTAGAAAAGGGGAGAGCGATCGTGCTTAACGTAATTTTAGAAATAATTCCCGTCGGACAAATGGAAGTTGGATAGCGCCACTGAAGTTTTGAAAAGGGGGAGCGATCGTGCTTAACATAATTCTAAAAAGTCGGAAATAGTTACTTGTACAATAGATATTGGCGCTGAAAATAAACCAAACTGGTTCTGCTTAATATAGATCTCCTTAATTTGAGATGTGGTTATAAGTGATAAATAGAATTGTAAAAGTGTTTTGGGAAAATAGGAGTGGTTTTTAAGATAAGCCATTAGGCATATTTGGCAGGCGTAGCCCGCATCGGGTAAGATATTGAAACCTTGTTTTCCAAAATGGCGCTAGAATATATTTCTGGTCTATAGGACATCTCCAAACAGATAGCTCACGGTAACACGTGCGGTGGAGACTAGATTGAGCCCTTTGGATGTCCTCGCAGTAGAGATGTTTTAAGAAAATTTCAAGCATCGTGTTCCTGTGTGTTTGGTGCAGATCCTCAATTTTGGGGTCGCAGCAAGTAACACGCGCATCCGAATATTGGATGTCTTTCTTGGCAACTACGTAGGCAGTTGTTGGAGACTCATCCATTCCTGTAATGATAAAATTTGTGTAGTTCTTTTTCAACCAGCCGTCTGGATTATAAAGGAAACACTGGTGACAAGTATCTTCTTTGCACAACCTAATTTTTGTCATGTACTAATTTTGGCGCATCGCGCAATTGTAATAATTTGAAGTTGTTGGTTTTTACTTAATTATTAATTGCTTAGATCTGATCCAACATCATTTAGTAGTATTTTTTTAAACATTTATTTATTCGCTGCCGTGAGCAGTGTTATATGTCATTACGGGTGGGAGTAAGTAATAAAGGGTTTAGTATGTATAGTAAATATATTAACAGAGTTTTCAACTTATAGTTCGTGGGAATTATCGGATTTGACTATTTAGTCTAGCAAATATTAGGCAGTAACTTTTACATAAATCTGTAAATACGCAGTGTAAAATAAATCATATTAGCTATCATCATGTTAGCTATTATCCATGTAATAATTAATTATAGGTTACTATACATTTGGGTTGATATTCAACTGGTGAACATTTTACTGTAGTGTCATATATTTTTAAATATTATTTGCCTATAATTTTCTCAATTATATTTTGCACTTTGTTACTGTAGTGTCATATATTTTGTTAAATATTATTTCCGTATGATTTTATCAATTATATTTTGCACTCAATTACTGTAGTATCATATATTTTTTTCAAATGTTAGTGCGAATGATTCATAGCTTCGGAAAGAGGAAAATTTAGTAGTTCCGCAAAATTTTTAATGGAAAAAGGTAGTATATTGACAAGTCCTATTTTGCGATCAATTAATTTGTGGAAAATTAAAATCCCAATAAGAAGATTCTTGCGATCTGAGTATTTGAACATTCTGCCCGTTAATATAGTCTCGGAAGCTCTAGGGCTAGATGGAGGTCTATACGTACGAATTACATTTAGCTCAGTTTGACCCTATTTGATTCTTATATATACTGCTTCTGACGGAAATTCACTCAGGTCCTTTATACATAATATATTAAGTGTGGTACCTTCAAACTCGTTGGCTAAGTATAAGTACACACCTCCACCCCTTTTGTTATTTCTGCCTATCCTTATGATTGAATAATTTGGAATAGAAATGAGACTCTCTGGAATTGTGCAGTTGAGCCATGTTTCAGTTATTATTAAGATTACGGGTTTGTCCACATTTACTTCTGCTAGGAGTTCATTGACTTGGACAAGAAAACCTATGTTGGTACATTGAACTTTTATGTTGAAAATATTTGGTTCATCTTCGTTGATTAGATTTGTTTTAGAGAATGTGTTTTTTAATTTGTTCTATTCGCTATTATGCATAGAAAAGGGTTGGATGCATACGCCCCTCGGCCAGGTGCTGGGGTTCTTTGCTTTTTCAAGTTCTAAGTTTACTGACATTTTAAAGGAAGAGTACTCGTTTGGATGTTTAGATTGCACTTTCATGCAGTTACGGTTGGTAAATTGTTTTTCTATTAGGTATTTTCTTAGATCATCGACAGATGCTTCTCGGTTAAATCTAGAGACATATCGATATGCAACCTTCGAGATACCGTTTATTGGAGTGTTTACAGCGTTGCCTTCTGCTGCGGGCTTATTTATTCGTGTTCGATGTTTGTTGTTTTGAACAATTTGTCATCTTTCAATTTGAACAATTTGGCCTGTTTCCTTTAACCTGAGCGGGTTTGTTTTGTCCATTGTTCATCTCGAGCGCTAATCTTGGGCCGGTTTGTTTTGTCCATTGTTTCATCTGGAGCAGTAATCTTGGACCTCACAGTGTCATTTGTGGATGATGACCTGCCTGTATTCAGTTGTTAACTTGTTGTTGCTACCTCGTGGTTTTTGTCCGGTGGTTTATGCGGCTGATCATTGGAAACCGAGCTATGTTGTTCATTATTAGAAACGAGCTTTAGTTCGACCGTGTTATTTTGTTCTTTTGTTTGATTTCCATATATAGGTTATTGATGAGCTGAGTGTTTATTCGTGGTTGCTGATATTATTATAGTTGTTACGGGTATTTCGGGAAAAGTCTCACCGTAGATATTTTCGGAGTTGTTTTGTTTATGCATTTTTTTGAGTTCGTTTGTGTGATTGTTAAGTGGGAAGCCCTCATATTGCTTGCATTCTAAAATATATTTCAAGCACTTACTGTACTCTTGCAAAAGCTGGTTTGGTCCAGTAGCATTTTGTTCTTGTTAACATTTTGTTCTGTTAACATATGGAGTGTATGTACGCCAAGAATTTAATATAAGAGGACCACGCAGCCTAACATCATCCAGACGCAGGTTGAAAGTTCATCCATCACATAATCCAGAGTGCATTACTGGGCGAGGTAATTCGCGCATTTTGTGGACATAATTTACAACTAACGATCAGATCTGTATTCGCAGCGAGCATATTCGCAGTCTTAAGTACGGTTTGCTCAAAGTAGCATAATAGTTAAGAGTTATTTACTCAGTACAAAGTATTGTCAAATGGAAAGCATTACACAACGCAGCTACAGACTCTCGTTTTTCTTATCATTCCTTTTTCATATCTTTTTCTCGCATTTACATTTTTTTTACTTTCCCCTTGCATACTAATCTTCTCCCCTTGCCCACTAATCGTGCCTTCGATGAGAAAAAGAGGCCGCCGTCGGAGAAAGTTGGAAAAACAGCGCCAAACACTCCAAGCACACGAGAATAACAACGAAACAACTCCCATGAGATTCTTTAAACTAAGTTGTCCACGGACGCCGCGCTGTTTGGTAGACGTACCTATGCCCAATCCATTGCCAAGCCAACTAGAAGATCACCAACAGCTTCAGACGACGCCCCAATGCCGCCAACCCCGGGCAAAGGACGGTTTTACCCCGTAACACGTGAAGATATCACAGCCGTCAGTTCCGTTACTATTGCGACCACGAGTAAAGATCTACACAGTCTTTTGTCTTCACTAGACGACGCATTCCACATTTCGGATTCCACGCACTGGCTGGACGATTCTTTCATCATCATCATCAGCAAAGCCGCACCACGCCCATCTAATCCGATCAGCACCATAATCAATGCATCCGAACTTTCAGAAGAACAATTATAACGATTATCATTTCATATCTAGTTCGCTATTATTTTAACTTTCTTTTTTTAATGGAATGGGTTGTCCTAACTAGCTCCTTTGCATTATAATTAACTTCAAGCAATATGTTAGCAATCTAATTAATTCCATATACGAAAGAAAATAAAACCGTTTAATGTTTGAAGAAAGCATAAAGAAAAAATAAATAATGCTTGTCGCCGAATAATAAATATTTTAAATGCAATACCGATTCACCAACGTATAGCTTAATATTATAATGGACTGGGTTTGAAAAATCAGCCCGACTAGATAAAATACATAAATTGAGGTTCATACAAGAGCATTATATATTATAGAAAATTCTTAAATTCTTATAGACTGTACTTTCTGTACTTTTTCTTTAACAAAATGCTGAGATTAAATATTGCAATATTCTTTCTTGAAGTTTTACTTTCATAAACTTATTTCAATGTTACAAAATTTTGTATAATATACTGCAAATTTATTTACCTTTGTACAAACAGTGCAAACAAATGGTCTTTCTGGATTATGTCCCAATTTATGCCTTTCCAAATGTTCCTTTCTCTTCAAACCAGCACCGCAAATGTCACAAATAAATCTTCTTTCAATTTTATGCCCTGAAAATATTTTCATAATGTACATTCATTCGGAATAATTTAAATTTATTGTTAATTCTTATCATTGTCAAATTAAATAATAACATATTTAAATGTTTTTAATTAGGGAAAAATTCATAATTACAAAAGATATTTTTAATTTAAAAAAAAACTAGAAGATTGAAATTTTATGAGAAAACTGCTCATAAGTGGAATATGTTTTGTAAGGAATGTACCCGGCTTTGTAAGGAATATGTTTTGTAAGGAATGTTTTGTAAGTAAAGCACAACACATTTAATAATCATTGAAATTTAATTTGTTACTTTCAAAATATGTCTCATTTGAAGCAATACACATACGCCAACGATTAATCCAATCATCAAAACATTTTTTGTAAGCATTTTCCAAAATAGCCTTTTAACTCCTTCAGAGAATTTTGTTTTACATATTCAATTGAATCAAACCGCCTTCCACGAAATGTTAAATCAAAGACTAGTTTTAGAAATAATAAAACGTCTGGTGGGGCCATATCAGGCAAATATAGAAGATGATCAAGAACATTATCTGAATTTTTCCACAAAAATTCAATCAAAATGAACACTTTGAGTGAGGGTGCGTTATCTGTGTACAAAGTTCAGGAATTGTTTTTCCACAGTTGGGTGTGGCGGATACTTTCATGTAAACGCTTCATGGCGCTCAATTTTATTTTATTCATTGCATAAATTACAAGAGACGCTTTAGGTTGTATATCAAAACCAACAGATATAAACAAACTAGGTGACATGTAGCAGTCATATAGCTGCATATAGTGCAGCCATCTTACAGCAAACAAATCATGATTATTTCACACGGGATTTTTAATCAAATTCTTATTTCACAGAACGTATTACTAATACTGTAATAAGTTGGCAGATTGAGACTATCATTTTCACCACTATTACATAATTCATTAAAGGTCAGGAACTAACAGAACCTGTATTAACTGATAAAATTAAGCGAATGGTGACTTTAGAAAAGAGCTTCATGTAAGATAAAAAAAGGAACGCACAAGTTTGATTGTTACAACAAAAATTGGAACCTACCGAAAAAATGGAATGCGATATATAAAAGGCACGACAGAGTTTGTGCCAAAAACCAACCGTTTGTGTCATAAACATTTGCAAAGCTATCAAAAATTTGGAATAAACCGTTTTGTTAAGATGCACACGAAGTGAATGTTGAAAGTTAGCACAAAAAATAGCTCTTCAAGAAATTTTCACGAATAGAGAGGCTTTAAGCACAACAAGGACTCTCGTATATTTGATAATAAATTTGGATTTTCCAAGTTCGGAAACTCGATGTACTAAATTCGCATTCCACAATTTTATAATCCCACTTTAATTTCGAAAACTGAAATTGTCAGACTATATTAGTTTCCTGGAGAAATAAAATAAAAGTTCAAATGTCATTACCTATCAGATGTTGTTCGAGTAGCTCTTTTTCAGGATAAGCCATATGACATTCCGGACAGCAAAACAAAATCGTACCATCCAAAGCGGTAGCTATGTGTACTTGTCCAGGTTTAGGTTTCTTAGGTTTAGGTGGTTTTTTCTTGTACTTCTTTTTCTTTTTCTGGCCATTCTTCTCAGGATCATCAATTATCTGGAAATAATAATCGTTCGACAAATCTTTAATAATGACTACAATTCTGCAGTCAATATAATGTATTATTGTTTAAACATTTATTACGAAACTCATGTGTCTATGGGTTTTACCACTAACTTCTGTACTCATTAAAATGTTTGCATTGTCTTATTTAGTTATAAATTCTGTCAAGAAAGTAAACGCTTTTTTAAGGATTTTCCAGAATAGCCCTTAACTCCAATGAATTTTGTTTGCCACTCATTTAAATCAATCCGCCTTCGAAGCCATTTTAGTTTTGAAAAATTTGAAAAAGTTGGGAGGACACATAGAGGTTGATCAAGGACATTCGTTGAATTTTTCGCCAAAAATTCCGTGATAATTAACCTTGTATGACAATCAAGATCTTCGCACAACCGCCCTGCGGGAAGATGCGTTATCGTAACTGCAAATTTCATGAATTGTACTTGGCTATCGGCTGGGGAGACTCTCTTCTTCTCCAGCAAACCAGAAACGGGAAATCACATCAGCGGCGTTAGCTTCCTTCTCATCAAAAAGGCAAAACAATGTATAGCCCAGTGGAACCTAATATCTGATCTAAGTATCTCGCTAAGGCTGGAAACCAAAGTGAGAAGGCACTTAACATTTGTTCAAGGATACGCACCAACCGAGCAAGATCCTGTTGATGTAAAGGATAAATTATATCAATAATTCGCCCACACACTGAACAATGTTGGGAAGTCAGATATTTTGGTACTAATGGGAGACTTGAATGCGCAAATGGGGAGTACAAATGTAAATTGGGAAAAGATGATGGAGACACGGATTAATGAACAGCAATGGTTAACCCTTCGCGGAACTTTGTGGCAACCATTGCCTAGTCATCGATGGTACGTTTCTCCGTCATCTGGACATTCACAAGGCCATGCGGGTGTCTCACGATCAGCGAACACAAAATCAGATTGACCATATTGCGATCAGTGACAAGTGCAGAAGCTCACTCTTAGATGTCCGTAATCGAAGAGGAGCCGATGTTTACAATGACCACCACTTATTGACAGGAATCATCCGCATCAAGCTATCGACCCACTGAAAACATGAGCCCACAGCACCAAAGAGGTTGAATGTAGCGAAGCTAAGGGACCGCAAAACAGCACAGAAGTTCATCAAACAATTAACCGAAACGGTGGCATCAGATCGACATAATGGTGACGACGTTGCGCAAAAATGGAGAACAGTGAGCAATGATATTCAACAAGGGGAAGAAAAAACACTGGGCTTCCGGAACAATTAGAGAAAGCAGTGGATCTCAGACAACACATGGAAGTTAATTGGAGAGCGCAAAAACTGGAAAAATATCATAAACACCACCAAGGATGTTGATATCAAGAAACAAGCAACCCAGATGCACGACGAATTGGAGAAAAAAGGACAGCCAGCGAGAAGAGACATACGAAAATTTGCAAGTGATATAGCTGACCAAGCTCAACGTGCAGCTGACAGCAACAACATGCGCGAAACGTATCGCTCGTCGCATTTCTGCAAAGCGACCTGACGCAAAGAAGCCCGTGCAATTCGCCAATGGAAGCCTATTAACAACGGATGCAGAACAAAATGAAAGGTGGAGCACAAAATTTCAGCCCAACTCTCTTTGCTCAATATTTTTATTCAATTGTAAAAATCACGAGACCTTCTTGAGATTGGCTAACAAAACCAGCAGGTGTAAACAAACAGATGCCGCTCATATTGTATATCGTAACTGGACGTAGTGCTGCCATCTTACAGCAAAAAAATAAATATTACTTCACATGAGAGATATTTTAAATGAGAAAATCCGGAATAGGCTCTTAAGAATGTAACAGCGTAGATTTAAGAATTAAATTCTTTTGTACGTTTATATTCTTCCTCAATCCAATGAAGTACTATTGTATTATTTTTATTTTGTGTTAGACTCTATGTTTCTAAATACTTAATTTAAGAAACACTTTGAGAATCTTTGAAAGCTAGAGATAGAGCAATAAATGTTTCAGCAATGTTTAGCAATTCTTGCAAACTACCTTGTAAATGAAGTATAATCAGTAAAACTTTTGAAAGGTTAAGACGTAATATAGTAAACTTTTTAAACATAACAGCAACTGGAATCAATTGCTGTTTTAATAACATTTCCCACTTTTAGAATATTAATGTCTTAATAATTTGAACGCTATTATTTATTTACTTTCAATTTGTCCTTTATTCAGTAGAAAACCATGTTGTTGAATTTGGAATTTCTGAAATTCTATGGATATATCAAATCAAACTTGATTTACCTCTTCGGTTCCTATTTCTGGTTGGAACTGATTGAGTAAAATCGTTGGTTCGGCATGATGATGTTGCATGAGTCCATCTCCAACGTGTTCAAGTATAGCCGTTTCAATAATTTGACCATCTTCAGTAATTTGGTGTTCGCGCTTAATTGTGGGCATTGATGGATCCGTATTAAATTTCAGGAACTGCTGTAAACTTAAGGGTAGTGCATGAGTTTGTAAAGTGCGTTGTAAGTATTCTTGAACAGCCGCCGTTGTCTGAATATAATTCGCTGGAATAGCTCCAGTCAATGATGGATTTAGATGATCTAAAATATATACATCAAATTTTATTCATACAATATTAAATATTCATTTTTCTTATTATTTTCTGAATGGACAATCAGAAAGTAATAAGAAAATCTAGGAGTTAAAATGTTTCCAATTTAAACTATTTTAATATCTAAAAAACGCTTATAATTCTACGACCGCAATTCTTATATTGTGATACATCCTCAAACATTTTCATAACATTAAGCTATCTTTATGCATTTGAATGCCTGATGATTGCGCAAGTAAAATCTATATGTGGTAGTGGACTTATAGCCTTATTCCCAACCTCTCGTCCACTAAGCTGTATAAACTTAAACGTTGATATAAGCAAATTTATTCCATGCACTTTTTTCACTTTTTTAATTATCCTTAAACTCTTCTGCTTTTCTCCTAATTCTAATCTTGATCTCTTGACTCCCAACTGCTACGCATTCCATCAATATATCCTTTAAGCTTCTTGACTAATAACATTTTTTACTTTTCGTCAAAATTCATCTATCAAGCTATTCTTTCCTAATATAATCATTTTTGATTTGCCTACATTTATTATTAAACCTGTTTAGCCAAGTACCTATTAAACCTTTCGTTTCCTTCTTGTTGTTCGCCATGCACATAATATCATCCGCGTACCACAGTCAGCATATTTTCTCCTCACCCTACAATCACTCCCCCAGATTATTCATTTTTAACACTTCCTCCAGACATATTAATATTGAATAGACTCCTGTTCATAGGACACTCCTGCCTGAAACCATTTCATATGTTAAACCACCCAGCCAAACACACGTTTTCCAACTCTCGCTCTTACACTGGTTTCCTCATACATTTTTCTAACTTTATTCCTTAACCTACTAGATATCCCACTCTTCTCCATTCTGTTCTCTGTGTGATTCCTTGACAATGTGTAGAAATTGCAATAACATTGAATATTGTATACGTTTTTTCTCCATTTTTCCATGATTGCTCATTATATAATCTAAAATACAAATGTTATCGATTGTTCCGAGCCCATTTCTGAACCCCGTTTGCGTTCTAGATAAACCACCTTTAGTATTGATTTCCTTTTCTAACCTGCCATTCATAATGCTTGCGTACACCTTCTGCAGTCCATTCATAATAGTAATTGCTCTATAACTTGCAACATCTTTTCCGTCTCTTCCTAGTATCTTTTACGTCTCACAGGAACCATTTCTCCCTGCTTCTAATCCTCTGTCATATCAGCTTCCCCTTTCATACAGCATTCACATCTGACAAAAAAAGCATGTGTTCCTCTTTCATTCAAACAATCCAATACCTCAACAGATAAGGGCGATACCGCCACCGATCTACATTTCTTTACACGTTTTAATTTTTTTACACCTTCTTCGGCCGTCATGTATGATGTTCCACCGATGTTGTATGTATAGACATTTTTTCTCTTTGCTTTTAACTTGCCAGTTGCATGTATATCCATAGTAATCTTCAATATATATAAATAAGACCGATGCAGTCATTATTTTGTACTTTTTAAAAAACAATTCGCATGGAGTAGCTTTTTATGAATGGTAAGGCTTTTCTTTGCAGTTATAGTATTTAAGATGTGGAGTATGAGCCTAAATTTCCATGTGGTAGTTCAATCTGGACCCAAACATTGAAATATAGGCGGTTTGTGATCCCTCCAACCTGCTATCAGCGTTTTGGATAGTAGAGTATACTAAGCAATATATTCTCAAAGCAGGATCGAGGTTATGCTTTTGACCACTATACTGCTGTTCTTATTCTGATAGCTTGTAACATAAAAATGCTCTGATATATATGAGGTAAACAAATAAATAGATATACGCAATAACGGGGTAATAAAAATAGGGTTTACTGTTCTTAATATTCCATATGACTCGATTCATATGCATGACTCGATTTGGACTTTTAAATGACTGACAATGTATCGCTACTACTTATAATTCAAGATTTTGTTAAGATGATTCCATTATTAGAATAGCAAGTAAAAAGTAGCGAACTAAAGATAATTTGATTTCTGATATATGTTGTTCTTCTGATTGGATGTTGGCCTCTCTTCTGCTTCTCTAGGACGTCAGTAGAATTAACTAGTTGAATGATGAATGGTTAGCAATGATATTGTAGGCTATTCCAGCTGGTTAGCATGACGACGATATAAAATACGTAGTTAATGGTGTGAGATTGTTGAAGACATGATGTAGTTTTTGACGAAAGAAAATGAACATGATATTTATGAAGGATTGATTTGCTGCCTCCGAAGTAGTAGTGGAACAGTCGTCGGTAGTGAACTTCACGTGTTCTACCGCTCTCATTCTCGTTGTCTCGATGGGCTTGACGGCTGGCCTCTCTCTTCCTCTGACGTTAAACTCCTCGTTTTCGTATTGACGTAGTAGCTTGTCAAGGGTTATGAAATATTGATATGAGTGAGTGAAATTACAAGTTAGTGACGAGAGAACGGAAGATTCAGCAGAAAGTAGGTAATAATGTAGTAACTATGTATACTCAAATAAAATAAGCCCTATAAATGAAATAAGCGAATTGTTACTGACGTTTACTTTGATGCAAATCAGATTCAAGACTGCGATTTTGCTAGGTGTTCGAGAAAATAGATTTGATCACTTAATAGTGAATTATGCTAGTTGAAACGTGCGACTTTGCTCACACGAAGACAACTAGTACAAGACGCCAGATGCATCTGGTGAACGCTGGCTAGGTCCATTTATATACAATTAGAAGAAGGCACTTCTGGCGTATTGGCTGGACCATGGCACTTTTCGTAGCTCGCCGGCTCGCTGGGCGTGGTTTGAAGGAAAGTTTTGCTAAAAATCTTAGGTAGGTTTGAATTTCGAACAATAAAAAAATTTCTTTGATCCCATGAAATTTCTAAGGATCAATGTTGCATTATTTTGTTGACGAAAAACGAAAATCTACAAAAATGTAGGTGGGTGTCGTATCGAATGAAAGAAGACTTAATTGGTCGCAAAAATAAAAGGGTGAGAAGCATAACTGCTT
>WYDF02268391.1:0-18360 GCA_009867245.2 Adranes taylori
TTGAAGCTTCTGCTTCTGTATAGCTCTTAACAGTTCTTTGTTTTTTTTTTCATCCTCCTGAGTACCTCTTTATTGGAAATTTTTGTTTAGTACAAATAATTTAATTTCCTATCAAAATATTGTTACGCCAAAAGATATTAGACGTATTCACTTCTTGGGATTCTGATGTAGAGATCTTTAAATATTTTAAATAAATGATCTAAGAGAAATTGCCACTTGTACTGTGGAAAGCACATGTAACTCACGTAAAAAGTGTTGAACGAAGGTGTCACTTGTAGATGTATGAGTTCCCCTCATACATCTACAAGTGGCTCCGAGGCAAAAAGAAATTAGTGTCACAAGGGAAAAAGAAGTAATTTTTTTACGTGAAACAATTTTATGCACCTGTATGTTAGAAAGAGATAATTGAAAAATAAACTTCTTATCGAAATTTAGTACGCGAGGTAGCGACACGATCGACCGAAAATATTAAAGGCAAAAATTCAGTAGGCGGTAGCTGAATAGAAATTGTCAAAACGATAGGTCATGTGCAAAGCTTAGTAGACATTTATTATATTATATATTTTGGTTAAAGAACTGAAACACCTTAAGTTCTTTGAATTTATTCTAAGTAAATAATTTTATTTCAATGTAACTAATTTTCATTTCTCAATAAATTTACAAATTAATTAACTTTTATTTACATGTTACTTATTAGTCTTTATATTTAGCGTCGTATTTAAAATAAAATACATCGGTGATATATTAACCTTTATGAAAGTTTAATTGATCAGAAGCGCATTATATTTAATTATCTTGTCTCTAATGCTGTCTAATTATTATTATGAATCAAATTTTGCTTGGATTTCATTTATTGTCCGCTGGGAGGAAAACTATGTTGTATCCCAAATTAACATTTATGTAATTCAAATAAACCTTAATCAGTTTTGTTTTATTATATCCCAAAATTCACTAACCCCCTTTAATTGTTGTTATATATAAAATTAATTTCTTGTTGATTAATATAGTATTTTAGGATCTTGATGTGTTCTATTTGATTCATGTTTGATTACTTGATGGGCTGTATTTTGCGTTATTAAAGTCGAATCTTAATGTTTGAACATTCTAAATTCTGTTGAACATTGTTTGAACAATGTTGAACAATGTTAATGTTTGAACATTTTAATATCACTAAATTACATCTTGTTAATTCTGAATACGCCCTAACCTCATTCTTGCTCTATGATTTCGGTTGAATTGAGCCTGCTATGACTGGAAGTATAACTCATTTATCCTGTTAAGACTAACTCAAATCCATGTCGCAAATTTAAACGTGACAATATTCATTTCTAAGCTTCCCACACTTTTATATGCCTTCGAACCATTTCACGAAACAAGTTTTCCACTCTGGAGGTGATATCTCAAAAAATCTTTAAAGATTCCAACAGGTTCTTGAACTGGACCAAATCGCTCCACATGCATTCATTATTTGACAATCGGAGACCCAAAAAAAAATCATTAGAAGATATATCAGGTGAATAAAGACAATCGAGCATTAAATCGATATTCTTCAGCTTCAATTTCAAATTTCTTTCTTCAAAATGAAGAAATTTATATGAAGCCTTCAAAACTCTTTCTTAAAAATATTGTAAAGAATAGAGTTAGGAATATTATGCAAGAAAGTCGGAAAGTGGTGAGAAATTAAAAGGTGACGACAAAGTATGTAAATTGAAGAAGCCTATCGTCCGAAATAGGCTGGAAGAATTGATTCGTAAAATTAAAAAGCGTTTTTGAGTTATTCTTCTGTTGGTGCCTATCCTCTATGGATGTTGGCAATCACATTGGTCCATATAATTTTGTTAACAGCTGCTCTGAATAGATGTACGATTATTATTCCTGCCCACTGCCTAATATTCTTCAACCAACCTACGCCCTTGACCTCCTCTTCCCTCTATCTGGCCTTGAAATATTAATTTGATCATTCTATAGTCCTCATTTCGCATCACATGTCCTAAGTATGCCATTGAACTGATTGTCACACAGTTCATTTTTAGATGCTATGAGAATTTAGCTCTTTTGGCAGTTAAGCTACGTACTATATCTGTCATATATTACCAGCCATTAATTCCTGCAGTCACTCGGCATTATCAACTAATAGGAGTGTATCGCCCACATACCTGTTATTAATGACTTTACCTTGGCTTTAATGCCTTCTATTGTCCCGATGAGTGCTTCTCTAAACAGCATATCCCAGTGGAGAGGTATATTATACATGATTGGTGAAAGAATGCAGCCTTGACGTACTGCTCGCTTAACTTAAATTCTTGTGAATTTACATTGGTCACTCTTACAACCGCTCTCTGGTGTAAATGCAGATTTGTCATTAGACGTAAATCTTCGTAATCGATACCGGGTTCCATCAATATTTCAAGCAATTTATGATATTTTACTTTATCGAGCGCCTTCTCGAACGCTGCCTTGCGGGTTAAAGGAGCTGGGCTATAGGGGACCCAATAATCATTCAAATAAAGTATCTTTTTCTTTTTTTTTGTTAGATAAATAAAAATATTATTTGGTAAAATATTTTTCTTTTGCAAATTTTGAAGTTCCGCCACTTCATTGCAGTGATTAGTAATTGTAAACTACTGAGTGTCCATTTTTCTAACCATGAATTAATAGCTTACAAAATTACTTATTCGCAGCCAAAATTTGAACCGAAGATTTTTACAGCTAGAGATTTTAGTAATTTTCAGGAGCGGGTGTTCATTGAGCATATGAAAAGCATTCTCTGGAAAAATATATATGATCTATCCAGTAACAATGACAAATTGAAGTTTTTTAATAATTGATTAAACACACTCCTAGATATGTTTGCTCCTTATAGAACTGTAAGGGTTACAAAACCTTATAAGCCTTGGATAAATTCTAATATTAAATTACGAATTGACAATCGTGATAAAGCGCTTTGCAACTTTCGTCGTACTCGTTCACCCGGAGATTGGGAATACTATAAAAATCTTCGTAATTTCACAACGCTAAGTGTGAGAAATGAAAAAAAGCTTATCTTCAACAAAAAATGTCAAAAAATCCGTCTCAACTTTGGCAATTGTTAAAAAACACGATATCATTAGTAATGGTAATTGAGTTTGCCAACTGCATTGTCTGACCCAGAGCTTATAAATAACTAATTTATAATTTGAGTTCCTAATTTGTGAATTGGCCCAGATATTATTTTAGAATATAATGTGAACAGAAAGAAAGTACTTAATGAACTAGAATTTTCATCAGTTAGTGAAAACGAAATTTTATACTTAATTTGTAGTATTAAGAGTAAAGCTGAACGAATTGATAAACTAAATTTTAATCTTATAAACATGTGATGTCCAATTTTCTTACCCTACATTACACACATGATTAATTACTGCTTAAGTACTGCAATGTTTCCTGAATGCTGGAAAACGGCACTAGTAACTCCCATCCCTAAAAAAGAACATCCAACAGAGTACAGTCTGATTAGTATACTCCATGCGTTATCAACGATTTTTGAAGAAATTATACAATCTCAATTATTGGATCATTTAGGAAAATATAATATACTTGCTGTGCACAAGTCTAGCTTTAGAAGGGGCTATGGTTGTACAACTGCATTTGCAAATGTTACGGATGATCTTTTTAGAGCTATGGATAAAAATATGGTTACAATACTTGTTGCTATGGATTATTCCAAAGCCTTTGATACCATTCAACATGACCTCTTGATTGCAATCCTGAAATGGTGCGGTTTATCTCAACAAGCTCTCATACTTCTAAACAATTATTTAAAAAATACCCAGCAAATTACAAAAATAGGGCAAGAAAAAATACCCAGTTAAAATTTAAAAAATACCCAGCAAATTACAAAAATAGGGCAAGAAGAGTCGAGCGCCAAAAGTGTTAATCAAGGGGTATCACAGGGGTCTATATTTGATCCTTTGCTGTATACTATATATACCTCTAACTTCCAAAATGTCATAAAATATTGTGCTTCTCACTTTTACGCCGACGACACGCAATTATATTATAGTTTTGATGAAAGTACAGTCCACACTGCACTGGAAAGGTATTTCAAAAAACATGCCTTAGAAGTAAATCCTAATAAGTCGGTTGCTATATTATTTGCTAATAAACAACAAATATTAAGAATTTAAAATGAGTGTAAAATTAAAATTAATGACGTTTATCTACCACTTAAAATGGAAATCAAAAACCTGGGATTAACAATAGATAATAAATCTAAAACTAATATTTAATAATCGACTAGTGTTAAATAAGTAAACTAGGGACTTTCTGTGTGAGTCTCTGGTCTAATCACAATTTAATTATTGTGATGAAATTAATGGATTCTGCTTGGATGCTGCGGATAGTAGGCGCATTCCAAGAATGCAAAACTCAAGTCTAAGATTAATATTTGGTATTAGACGTAATAAAAAAAAATTCTTACAAATTAACTAAGCTAAACCAACCTATAACATGAAGAATTGGCGCTCCTTACATGCTCATCTTAAATAAAACACCTGCCGACGCCGTAGCAATGTGGATAAGATGCATGACTTCCACCGCAGAGTCCCGGGTTCGATCCCCAGCGTAAACAGTGGTTTGCGTTGTTGATCGAATCTAGGCAACACACGAAACGAGGTCGGTAATTATAGGATGAAGGTAACTATAATTTATCATGCACATCTATAGGGGTAGATGTAAAACTTCGGTCCACTGTGTGCGGGTTGGCACGCACTATAAAGATCTCTTTATGCGTTAATCAATAAAGGTTGGTAAAGACGAAATTATCTGATACCCTACCTATCAGCGTCGATGGCAGAGATTCGACGTTAAAACACATTGTCGGTGATAAGCCTACACGGCAGAAATAGGCCGACTATAAATAAGTATATTACAACCTCCTTCTTACCTAACACAAAGAATAAGGTACAGATCAGATGTTCATAATCTAAATGTTCGGTTTAAGGGCTTGCTCACTCCTTCATTTAAAACCGAAATTTTCAGAAGGTCCTTCTCTTATAACAGCCATACTATATAATCGCATTTCATTAGATTTTAAGACAGCGAATTTAAATCTGATTTAAAAACACATATACTCATAAACGAGACACAGCGATCTAACCTTGTAAATTATAAATCTACGTTTTAAGTTTCAGCAGATGATTACTCCTGCTAAGAATATTAAATATTAATACCTAAACTGAATGCTAATTTAATTCCTATGAAAATTGTATATATTAATATAAGGTACGAAATAAGTATTGCGAATTTAGTTTTAAATTCGCGGTTAAATGTAAGAACAGGGATAAGTATCAATTATTGGTGCTTATCACCTAAATTTCGCTACATGTTATTGTTAATTTGTATCACTTCTATTTCATTTATATTAAAGACGTTATTTATTTATTTATTATTAATTTAATTTAGCTAATTTAAAAAACTGCCAATGTCGTGCCAATCAAGTAACTAAAGGCGAATAGAATAGGTTGTTTGATTACCATCCTCAATTGGAGCAAAATTTATTATGAAAATTGATCTTGCGAATTTATCAGAAATTAAATTATTTTGTGGACATATGGTGCTCTCAAAGTAGACATATCGATTTACGATATCGCAAAGAAGAATTAATTCCAAATCGAGAAGAAGAAATGAATGGATTATTTACGCACAGAACATATGCCTGTAGAAATACTAACAAAAAGGTTACCACACCCAAAAAACCTAAAGCTAGTTGAAATTATAGCCTTGATGGAACATATCTGAACAAATATCTATCTACTCCTACAACAGATTACTATATTATGTTTCACCCAACAATAGACTAAAATCAGAGCAGTAACAGTCACTATACAGAAAAGGAAGCCCTAGATGTACTGTAAATCGGATATGTAATTTCGTACAGGCCTAAAGCATCTGATGATGGAAATTTTAATACAAATTTGAGCGAAGTTACTTGATGATGTATAATGGTCTGTATTGGACCTTAAATAATACATATTTCATATGAATGTAATAAAATATTCCCAAGGAAAATTGAGCTATTATACGTCATCCTATTTGGTCCTTCCTAGACATCGTGCTGGTCGTCTATTATGCAAAATGATATAGCGCAAAAACGGCGGACTTGGAAACGATGCTAAAGCGTTTTTAGGCCCAGCTACAAAATATGTTAAATAGTTCTACGCGTGCTATAATGGTTGGGAAAGGAATCATCGAACAGTACGCTTCACGCACAACATATCAATTTTATTAGACTTGATTCGATTTTAAAATAAAAATATCCTTTCACACAATATGTTTTTTAAATGGAATATTTCTAAAACTTAAAATATTTCCCGATTCTCTCACTATCAAAAGTATTGATATCCGGAAGATTCACCAAATTGGAATTCATCGACTATACATTACACCAATAGCAATTCAGCTACGAGCAGTTCATCGATCAGGAATTCACCGAATAACAATTAACGGAATTCACTTGAGAATAACAACGCGAATTTTCTGGCAATCCTGAGCAATTGATGCTAAATTTGATGTTAGAATTGGATGTGAAATAAATAAATATATGATAGCTGTTATTTTTACAATAGCGCTTAACAAGATACATTATGAGCAATATCTCTAATATAATCAAATACATCAGGATTTTCATAATCACTTGCAATGATTTTTAATCTCCGAGTGCAATCTTTATATAACAACAAAACATTTATTGACATATCTCAAAAACATATAACAACAATACAGAATACAACAAACAATACAATATACAGTAAAATCCCAAAAAAAAAAAACAAAATCAAAACATTCCAGTAAACTTTAAAAAAAAATCAAAAATACAAAAAACCCTCATAGGAGGAATAAGGAACAGCAACGCCTGCATTCTCTTCACTTTCTCCTTCCTCTTCACAAACCTCATCCCCTTCTCTTCCCTTACAGTGCATTCTCTTGTTTCCCATCCCCCTTTCCTTTTCTATCTATTTAATTTTTTTTTCATATTTTTATTTTATATCCAAACCCCTATTAATTTCAAATAGTATCTGTTTCATTACCAATATATTCCGCACCCGATGTCCCATGTATACCTGCCAGTTTCCTAAAACCATTCTTTAATCATCTGACCATCCTGTTCCCTTATATGAATTTACCCAATGCTCCCAACTTCCAGCATCTTTCCCACATAATCTATAACTTTATTCACTATCATTCATCCAATACTTATTATCCCTTCTTCCAGATCTTTAATACTCAGAATTATCCCCTCTACTTCCAGAAATTCATATTTCTTATTATATCTACTTACTATAGTTCTTTCCTGTCTCTCCTGTAATTCTATATTCCTCATCATTTGTTCAACTACTATCTCACAATTCCTTCCATCCAATATCCTCACATACCACTCATATATTGACGATCCAATCCTTTCATACATCAGTCTTCTTTCTCTCACCCATTCGCTACTGTCAGCTCCTTCATATAATTCATTCATTGATAGTTCATACACCTACTTGACAATCCTCTCCCTATCGTCCACCATTACTGTCCTTTCATATTTAACCATTTTCTTTAAACCATATATCCACCATTTACACTCATTCCATTCTTGTTACACTAATTCACTCGAAGTGGACCTTTCATAATTTCAATCCCTAATACCCGTTTCATGCACTTTATTTTCATTCTTTCTAGCTCATCTTCCTTTAAAATCACCATCTCATTCTAATTGATTCACCAAATTTCTCATCTTTCCGCTGCTACATCAACTTTCATAGCAAACATTCTCACATGCTCACCGTTCAATGTTATCATCCTCGCTTTGTATTTAGGCTTCTGATAATTTTCACATTTCTAGTAGTTGTTTTGCGAACAACGTTTTTTTTCAAAACATACATGTTAGCTCAGCAATAACTTTTGACGGCTCAATGCAAACTCAATGCACATTTTCGTATAATATGTAAAAATCGTCAATATTTTACAAATTGACTTCAAATATATACATAGGTTTTTCCTACATGATATTGCCACGCCCGGAAAAATAATGAGTTAAATTAAATGTGATTTGTTAGAAGCAGGTTACCCTCAGTTTCAAAAATTATATTTCAACAAATTTAATATGCATCGCAATTAGATATTTAAATAGTTCGTAGAAGTTCTGAGAATTCTAGGCACACGTGTTCAACAAAAACTGCACCTGCGTCCGGTTCGTCATCACATAATTTTACGCAGTAGAATTAGGAGGCTCCAGCTAGCGAAAATTCTAGGATGTGTATAAAAAAATTATTTCGGGCGTTAGCTAGGGGGCATTACAAATTAGTTGGTCATAATGTTAGGTAGTCAGAGTTCAATTAAATGTGATTTGTTAGAAGCAGGTTACCCTTAGTTTCATAAATAATATTTCAACAAATTTTAAATGCATTCAAATTGTATCTAAAAAACATATTATTCAATTCTGTTATGAGCACTCGTTATACATTAATTGTTTTATATACGTTTTAGATAAAAGAGGCATTCATCCGGAAGTTAATATCTTGCATAGTAATAAATACTTTGTCACATAGGAAATAAAAACTAAACATCAATCTTTGTTTACTACTTTACTTTGTTTAGACAAAGATATGTAATTGAATATTTTATAATTATGCCAACACAAATTGTTATTTTATCAAAGTATAATGCAATTCGTATGTTATAGTTACTACAATTATTATCTTAAACGAGATGTATTCAAAAATATTAATTTAATACATTGTTTTCTATTAACATTATTATATTATTTGATGTTGGTTTTGAATTGTATAACGTCCAAAATTAAATATTTGACATATGCGTGTCAATGACATGGAAATGACTGGGACGTCATTTATTCGTAGGGGGGAGATATACCACATACAGAAAAAGAATGAGTTGAATTAGATGTGATTTTCTAGAGGCAGGTTACCCTTAATTTCATAAATTATATTTCAACTAATTTAAAATGCATCCCAATTAGATATTTAAATAGTTCGTAGAAGTTCTGCAGGCTCCAGCTAGCGAAAATTCTAGGATGTGTATAAAAAAATCATTTCGGGCGTTAGCTAGGGGGCATTACAAATTAGTTGGTCATTATGTTAGATAGTACGCGATTCAAGTCGTTTAATTCAAAAGTTCCACTCAAATATAAGATTTTATATTTAACTACTTAATTATTATTTCTGGCAAGGGCTGATCAAAAGATTGAAATGTTTTATATCATATCATCAAAAATGTATGAGAATTTGTTCCTTTAATTTGACTTAAATGTCTAAACCTTATATTTTGTTAATCATTATATTTCGTTAAATTAAAATGTTCTTTTTAAATAATGTTTCAGGTACTTGATCATCTGAGAAATTACCCTCATACTACTCCTTATAAATGGGAAGCGACAATATGAAGAGGGTCAAAAATTTGTGTGATATTTTCTTAACGTTTCGTAATGAATATATTGTCTCTTTAGAACTACCTAGTGCAAGTAATATAACAAAGCATTTAAAAGTGGTAAAAAAAAGGAACTTATATTTAAGAACTGCCAACGGTACTTTTGCCAAGCATTAAAATGAAATGATAAACGCAAACAAAACGGAGTTATTATGGTGCTATTTTGAGTATGATGTCGACGTCGGATTTTAGACAAAGAAGATGTAGTTATAGATTAAGTCTTTGCAGCTGGCCACCTATAATATTTTAACACAATCAGCAATAGGAGATGGTAAAATAAAGGGCTTATCATCTTCACGTTACAAAAGTAACATAAACAATAAACCTACATTTTTTTTCATATTGTAGCGATAAAAGACATTAGACGAATTCACTTTTGTGGATTCTACTGTAGAGATTTTAAATATTTTAAATAATCAAAGCGAAATGATCGAATGTATAAATGATGCAAACTCATTAAAATCACTAAATTCTATAAAATAAAGTAGCAATCTATCATTATAATATTATTTAATTATAAAAAGTTAAATAAATTAATCTCAGAATAAAATATCTATCTAAAAAATAGACACGCGTAATGAGTCAGGAGGCAGGTGTTACTTTGTAGATGAAGAGTAAATTAGCCGCAATGCAAAAATGTAGTAAGGCGGGGAAGAAAAATAGTCCTTTTGAATGAGAACGACCCCTAAAGTAAACTCGCGAACATTGAGGATAGGCGTTTTTCGTTCATGAAGTCAGAGAGAGGTAATATAAAAGTAAAATTAAGCAACTGGTCTCTAACAAATAGAAGTGAGATACAACAAACTTGAACCGAAGTTGGCACGAAAACAGGACGGGAACAGTCGGCCTGAAGATATAAAAGCGAAAACTCAGTGAGAAATGGATCATGATTTTTACTACCTAATCTTGACCAGTTCAATTCGAGTATTTTGAAGAAGTTACACGTATTTTCATTTGTTATAGTGAGAATTATGGCAGAAGTTCAGATGTAAGTAGGTGATTATTTTATTATAAATCTTGATTAAGATATTGAAACACATTAAGTCCTTTTGATTTGAAGCGTTGTATGGACTACCCATATAAAATGTGATTAAACTGACATGCGCACTTTTAGTTAGATGTTGTTTATATTTACTTAAATGTTAAGACTAAAGTTCATCTTTGGAAAATAAATCTTTATGCTAATCTACTTACTAAATGAGAACCATACTATATGTTGTTATATTGTTAATCAACCAATCCTTTATTAAGTACTCTAGTATTATTATTATTATTAATTAAATGTTATTTCGCCGTTGTTTTCAGTATTTTTAAATCGGAGGAAAATTGTGTTGTATCAGTATTAACATACATGTAGAGAGCATAAATCTTAAGCACTACTTGTTTTATTACTAGACAAAGGTCGTAAATCTACATTAATTGTTGTTAGATGTAGAATAAATTATTTTGTGGTTATTAGAGTATTTTAAAACCAATGGTGTTCGATTATGATTAATTTTATTAATTTTTGGCCGGCACTTGCTTTATTAAGATTGAATCTTCATTTTAATCAAACAAGAAAAACATCAAATAACCATTTATTAATTTTAACTAAATAAATCATCAATTATTGCTCTATCATTTGCGGTTGAGTAAAATGTTTACAAAACATATTGGAAAATAGCCTATTTTTAAAAGACTTAGCTTTTAGCAAGCTCATATATGTGTGGAAGTATAATTTTAGTAAACGTTTGTCTAAAAATGTTTTTTTAGACCTACCAAAATGAATTGGTATTCGCTAAAATGTTAAGCGGATGAATTGGTGTTCGGTGAAATGAATAGTCAGTGAATTGTTATTCGGTTAATTGTAGTATATAAATTACAGTCAGTGAACTACAATTCGGTGAAGTCCCATTCGATGACTCTTCCCATACTCAAATGTATTGGAATGTGGAAGTCATTAACATAAAAAAAATTACATTCAAAATTGCGATATAAATCAGAAAATTATAATAATGATCTTAATGTTTCGTCTATTTTGTTTTCGTTGAAATCCTTATGATTTATGCAGAGACAATGCTAGCTACAACGAATGAGCATATGAAGTAAATTACCCCATTCAAAATCTACATCTACATATGTATTAATATATGTGTCGCGTTCTAAGTGTTCGCACATAAAAGAAAATTTATCTTATTGTCGAGCTTAATTGTGTCAACAAAATTGTAGTAGTCAACAAAATTGAGTGTTAAGTAGCTGTATTACTGAAAAAAGAAAACTAAAAATTGAATTACTGAAAACTACCATAGGGCTACAATGTTAAAACTGATTTTAGCTATATTTGGGGCGTTGAATCTAAATATGAAATCAGTTTGTTTTTCTACCTGTTCTACTTTTTAATTCAGTGATTTTTTTAAAGTGCAGTACTAAATAACATATACATTGATTCCACCAGATGGAGTAAGCATCTGGTAACTCACATGACCTTCAACGCTTTAACTAGAGATGAGGTTAGTTTAAGCAGGATAGATCGAAGTTGGGCTCGAGAAATATTTGTGTTTAGGAAAGGGTTCCTATAAAGTTAACCCAAAACTGTGTTGTAGATTACCGTATTTGTGTTGCTGAATAGAAATTAAATTAGTTCAAGTTGTGTAAATTACCCTGATGTGTCTTATTACATTTCTGGAGAAAAGGAAACAGAAAAGCTGTTTTTGTAGAGAGAGCTTATCTTGGATAAAACAGTTTTACAGCACATTTACGGCAGTGGATTACCGAGAAAAGAATTCGGCGTATCGATGGTTTGGAAAGTAACCAAAACCTATTTCAATGACTCTTACTTCTGACTACTAAATATTATTGGAAACAATCGAAATAACCGTAGCAAGTGGACTTATCCTGAACGAGTTTCTGCAAGGCGCCCTGTCCCTCATTCACACGCAACCAGAGCTCTGTGAAAGCGAGTGTTGTCTCGCCTCTTATAAAGTGATTATAAGAGGATGTCATCAATTCCTCAATGTTTCAAGGAGGACGAGTTAAATGACCTCAGCAGATATCTCAACCTGTCAAATAAAGCTTTTGAATTACTGGTTTCCGGTTTGAACGAGAAAAATTTACATTTAGCCGTACAATAGAAAAGGCAAAAAGACAATCTTGTATTTTCTCACGAAATTAGAGGATTCTTGAAAAAAATTCGTTTTGCTGAATATTTTCCACATGAACGGCGCCTATTTATTGAAAGCTGAAAGTGATGTTTGAAATATGCCCTTTTAGACAATAGGAATAAATATGGCTCAATACCAATTGGACAAAATAATTAAGCTAAGTGAATAAGGTTTAAGCAATTAGGGTTTCAATAAATAACGCGTAATAGAAATATATTTCGTCATTGATTTTCAAATGTACATTTTGCTAGTAATAAAACCATTCGTACGAAACGGTTTATTGATGCCCTTCAAATGTGACAAAAGCTTCTTTCTAGCATAAAAAAGCAAGTAACATATCCGCAAACGCATTTGAATAGGCCATAAACCGGGCGCTTGTATTTAGCCAATAACTCAAATTAGACCTGGTATCGATGTCCAATATTTTTCGACAAATATGGTTACTAACGAATCCACATAAACCACTCTCGTTCTAGCCTTCTTCGTATTAACTTGGTTTTCGCTCTATAAGAAGTTTGGATGTTTGTCAATTGAAAGTTTACAATGGTACCTCTTTTTCTTTGCTCTTATTGAATTGCCAAAGCTCAAGGTTAAGTTTCGCTCACGATTGTAACCTGCACTCCAGTTCAGTCTACAAGAAACTAACTTAGTCTCCCTGTCTCTGCCGACAAGAAATTCACAATTCATTATTCTCAACCAGTTAAATTCAATTCAATCATATATTTTTATAGTGTAATTTTGTTATTTTATAATTATTGTTAGTTCAAATTACTAGTAAACTCGTGTTATTAAAATTAATCACAGTGTTTCAGTTTGCATGAACTAATAGTTGTATGTAGTCAGTAATTAACCTCCCTCTTCACGATTAGCAAAATATCCTTAACAACTCCGAACCACAACCAGCAAATTATAGTCCACTGCTACTACATAAACACATGATCCAGCCTGTTCTACCAATTCCTCACTCAACAGAAATGAAAGAAGAATATAACACCAAAGCTTTTATCTTGGAGAAGATAAAGTATCACGAACATCAATGGGTGTCTTGACTGGATTTAAAAATGGTAAAGTTTCTCTTTGGACAGCAAAGTAGCTATACCAAATATCCTTGCTTCTTGTGCCTGTGGGACGGCAGAGACAAATCACTAGGTTAGAAAAGACTGTCCATATAGAAAAAAAAAACTCAGATGAGTACGGAAAAAGTTGAAGCAGGAATATTTGGCGGCCCACAAATAAGACAACTTATTCAGGATCCTGACTTCGTAAATTCGATGAATGAGGCTGAGCGAAAAGCCTGGACTTCATTTGATGCAGTTGTCGGAAATTTTCTGGAAAAGTATGTTAAACTGGTAAATGAGATGTTTAACAGTTCAAATCCCTTGGGTGTAACATGAGTATTAAAGATCACTATTTCCAGTCCGTTTCCCTAAAAAATTAGGAGATACTAGTGAGGAACAAGATGAAAGTTTCACTATGATATTAAAACTATGGAGAAACCCTACCAAGAAAGATGGGATGCACACAAGAGAGCAGATTACTACTGGAAATAAAAATATAAATTCAAGAATGTCACGGAGAGAAGCTTCCGAAGTTTTGGTTTCATTGATAATTGTTTGTTCCTGTTTGTAAAATTCCGTGTTCAGATTTTTTATTTGACCCATGGATTTAATATAAAGTAGTGTAACGTACATTAAACTAAAATGTATCTTAGAAACTTGAGCTCCTAGACAAAAACTAATCCTATATTTGAATTGAGGGCATCAAATTGATATGTAAATTATGAAATTAATATTTCTTATTACTTGTGTCTCGAAAAAATGTTTACCCCGTTCGGGACTCGAATCCGGACCTCTAGATTGCCGGTTGACTGGTCTTCCACCTGAGCTAATGGGCACTTATACGAAGACACAAATAATTGTTAATATGTATTTTTTCCGTATATTAAGATAGGCAACTTAAATATCAGGATTTGTTTTGGCCACCTGTTTGCTACCGTCCATCGATTCATTCGTCATCGGGTAGATGGAGCACCTTGGATGTTTTTATTAATTTCTTTTCCACTTTGAATACTTTGTGTTTCGTGGTTAAACCTCCACGCTGGCAATAGAAGTGGTTCATCAAAAAGTATCACCGTTATGAAGGTAATTAATTATTATTATACCTTCCATTATAGTGGATAACAAAATATTCTTAGACACTTCACAGCTAAGGTCTTAAAGATCACTGTGAAATTAATGTTAACTAAATCATTATTAACAGTAATAAAGGTTTAAAATTGTTGAGCCCTGATGTTGACTTAGAAACTAATAAGCCGAAACGTCGACTGATACAATACTAAATATATTACGTTATCCCAGAAACCGAATAATTTGATTTCTAATTCTCAATAAAACTCTAAAAATAATCTAAAAAAAACTCAAAAAGATCTCCCTCCATATTGCACACTGACTTTCTCTCTCACTCCCTTATATTCTCAATCTCCCACGCCTAGATCTAAAAACGTGGCTTTTGAAAAATTTCGATTTCGTGTGAATATATGTATGTATGTACACAAAGTAGATAATTCAGATCATACGAAAGCAACTTCATTGAAATTTGGTAAACAATTGTTATTAACAGATTTACAGATATTCTAAGTGTTATCGGATTAACATATCCCATGTAAATTAATTCAATAAATTAATTAATTTAGTGAGTAATCCTCTAGTAAAATATAAATTGATCAATTAAATTTTATTCAATGATATATAATTTAAAAACGAGAGAAAATTGTATATGTTTAACACGCAATGCAAGGAAATGATTTAAATACGCGACACCAATATTGCATACTTGCGTCCAAAACTCGTTCGCGGACAAAATTCGCAACATCACGGGTTTACAAAGGGCGCTACACCGTAGAGGGTATCATTCCCAGGTACTTTAGTTTATTTCCTATATAACTATTTATAACCCCCTACACCGTAGGGGATCTCATTCTCCAGTACTTAAATCTATATATTTCGCATTACTCAATCATCTATTGTATAGATGGTCGCATGAGAACTGGCTTTGTGGATTTCAAATATAAAGGATTGTTCTTTTTATTTATCTATACATTAAAGTGAGTTAAGCCTGACATCTAAGGCCAATTAAGCTCCCGTGGGTGAGTAAATATCAACTAGTGAATCAGTTGAGACAATAAGAGGAATGTTAATTTAATGGTACATAACAAAATTAGTTTATGCTTCACATATTAATGTATACAGAGCTGTATGAAACGTTACATTAAAATTTTATATATTCACAAAATACTTGACACATCTACGAATTCTATTCACAATATGAATGATAGTGTAAAATATATAATAAAACCCAAATAAAAATGAGACATTAACCGACGTTCAGATTGTCAGTAACGTCAGAACGTATGAATAAGTACAGCCATAAAATCGTTGACAAAAGAGACCACTTAACGCGTCTATAGGATAGCATATAGACACATATATATGAGGGTTGTCTCACAGCTCAAAGCCACGAAGACAAACCTCATTTCGGCGCGGATGTCATTATCAGGGTCGAGACCTCTTTGGTCCGGAATGCGTCAACATAAAAGATTCGAACCAGAAAAGACAAGAATGAAAAGGACGATTTATGTCGTTTGTTTCAATTTGATTACTCCAAGGATCTACCATCATTATGATACATTTTAATAAATATGAATATGTTCCTTTTAAATAAAGAACATAATTTTACGATGTATGTATATTAAATAGATTTTTAAAGCTTCACTTAAGGATTCAAATTTATTTAGAATTTTTAAGGAATTATTTTCATATATTGAAATTTGCGATTCGAACTAATATATTCAGATCCACACATCGTATACAGAATGAAGAACTGCAAGATCAGCAAATCGATCTAATAAAACAAGTGTATTACATTTTTTGTCATACCGCTTTGCTTGACATGTAAATTAAAAATAATGTTTTTAAAAAACCTTAGTAATTTTTGAATAACATAAGTGGCGCAGCCAGTAGGGTTCGAACCTACGCTTCCAGTATGTTCAAAAGAGTAATCGATGACGTTTTGGATAGGTTACAGGATGAGTCGTGTATAGTATATCTAGACGACATCATAATATTTTCTATTTCATTGCAGGAACATATTGATAGATTATCAGCAATATTTGATCGATTACATAAATTCGATCAAATATTGAAAGATTTTAAGATCAAAATATTTTAAGATCTAACTCGATAAAAGCGAATTTTTGAGGGAAGACGTCGCTTATCTCGCTCATGTGATGACTACAGAGGGAAGAACACCTTGCTCTAGTAAAATAAGTGCTATTACTAAATATACGATTCCAAGAACTCCTAAGGAATTTAAAGGATTTTTAGGCTAAATAGGGTATTACTGAAAGTTCATAATGATTTTTGCTCAAATCACAAAACCCCTCACTGCTTGTCTAAAAAAGGGTAAAAGTATAAACATTTCTGACCCGGGATACAAAAATTGTTTTGAACACTGTAAAAATTTACTAATTACCGATCCTATATTGAAATATCCAGATTTTGACCAACCGACCAACCCTCTTGGCGCAGTCCTATCCCAAGGTCCCACTGGTACAGATCTCGCTGTAGGCTACGTATCACGTACTTTAAATGAGCATAAAATTAACTATTCTGTTATTGAGAAAGAATTGTTAGCTATTGTTTGGGCCACCAAGTACTTTCGCCCTTATCTGTATGGCAGGAGGTTTAAAATAGTTACAGATCACAAGCCACTTCAATGGTTGTTCTCCCTAAAAGAACCTAACTCTAAACTTGTTCGTTGAGTTCGATTTCGTCTGGAAGAGTTCGATTACAAAGGTGTCTATAAGAAAGGTGTACTTAACAGCAACGCTGACGCATTATCCCGACCACTAAATGTCAAAGGTATGACAACTAAAAGTCAGACGAAAGACGATAATACTGATATATTTGATTTGTACAATTATGTTCAAGAATTTAACAGGCAGCTTTCCCAGGACAACAATGATGACATGTCCGTAATTGCTGAACCGCCTGACCTAAATGATCAAAACTTAAATGAGGAAAATGATGACGCCACAGTACACAAAAATGTAGAAAATCCTTTGTGTTTAGTACCGATCTCATCTGACCCATTAAAGTTTGCAAAAAATCAAATAATATTTGTTTCAGTAAAAACAAATCCCTTCGAGATAATAATTGATAGGCTATTTCAAAATTCTAATAATTTTAAACAGCGTTTCATTGTGCAAATTTCAGAAGAAAACTTCGAAAATGACTTTGTAAAACTAATAAAAGAATTTATTGTACCAAAGGTATCATATTCTTGTTTCTTTTCGAAAGAAAATTTATATTGAAATTTTAATTCTATCTTGAGTAAACATTTCGACAATTCTTATAACCTTAAAATAAACTTAAATATAAACTTAAATATAAACTATTAATATAAACTTAAAAAATGTTCAAAGGTTCTGGAAGACGTTGAAGATATAAATCAGCAACAAAAAATAATTCAAAATTACCATTATGGTAAATGCAATCACAGGGGGTGTGTTGGAAACCCTAAATAAGTTATCAGCTAGCTATTACTTTCCAAATCTGCAAAAACATATACAACAATTTATTAGTACATTGCAACGATATCTATTCCCCAGTATGTTTAAATTTGCGAATATACCGTCTAAGTATATGATATCAAGAGTAATCAGTGGTGTATCAGTGGCTTTTCAAGTCCC
>WYDF02268402.1:0-18360 GCA_009867245.2 Adranes taylori
GAGAGCACAAAACCGAAACGATTGGAAAAATTTGAAGGAGGCCTACATCCTGCAGTGGATAGAAAATGGCTGATGATACACATCTTGTTATTGGAAACGGACGTACTATTGCCCCAACCTGTATATGAAAGCATCTTTTCAAGTGTGTTGAAATCGACTTACTAACTTCAATGTTCTTTGATAAATATTACTATTTATTGTAATATTTATCATTGTTAAATATTACTATTTTTGTATTATTTTTATAATTATATACTATGTTAGAAACGCAACAAAAATATTTGTATAGTAATCAACAAATTGAATATAGCACGATGTTCTTTTAATACATTTAGTTGTATGTGTATCCGGCGGAAAAAGATTCATAAACGTATGAAGATTCATTTTGTTGAATATGTATATCATAAGTATCCATGAGAAGTACAAAACTTGTCAGTTATATGGCCCCGTATGTCGTACATTCGTACCGCTCTAATTCATATGAAGATGTGTGTTTATTATAAGTTTTAATAAGCCATTCTCTACCTGTGCATTAAACCTACTATCCAGTCTTTTAGTTTATAGGTACATGTATATAAATCACAGAATATGTGTATTTTTCTATACTGATTGCCATGTTTTTATGTAGATTATTATGTTTTTAGAGCAATATTTCTTTATAAAGTTATTAATGTGGATTGATGAATGCTATTAGAATGATTTTTATATCACATTGCGTCTCTGTATCATAAATAATATAAAGCCTTAGGTGCAAAAGTTTAATAACGCGAAAACAGTTTAGGTCTTCGGTTTATTCGAAACAAATCTAAAGGAAAATTGTAAATGGAGCCACGAGCCTATTTTTTACAAACTGGTGACTAAAAAGTTTAGTACTCACTACATAAAGCAAAGAGGAATTTAATTAGTGTTGACCATTTTACTACAATACGACCATTCTATTTAGTACCGTGTTTTCTTGATAACAAAACCAGGTCTTATAGTAATTTTTGCTGCAAAAGACACGCTAGGGCTTATTTTCAGGGGACGTCTTATTTTTCATACGCAATAATTAACATTTGTTTATGTTCAAGCAACACATTTATTCAGGTTCAAGAAACATTTAAAAAATCATTTATTCTAAGACAGTCATGTTGTTCTTTTCTGGAACATCATTATAAAGCTCCAAATCCCAAATTCCAGCCTAGATTTTTTATTCCCTCTAAAACTACTGGCTCTAGCTTCTCATGTTGAGCAATAGAGTTCTTCTCATATAACCTCTTCTTGTCCATGTAGCCTACGCGCAAGGCATTGGCAACACAACTGTCCGTTATTTTATCGCATGCATTCTTCAGTCAACCAACAACTTCTTGTAGGCTTCACAATATTTCCACGTACGTTATATGTCGTTTTCAATATAGTCTTTGATTTATATGCGCCAATGGTCTTTAAATAGCTTATTTCTTGCAACATCAAGAGTTTGGAGAACTCTAATCATTCCTGTGGGAATCAGATTTGATCAGTACCTCTTTCTAAACTGAAGTTCTTTATGGTTTTAGCATGGTGAGTGAATAATGCTGCACTTTTGATCGCATAAGCACCCCTCTGTACCCATAAACAGTCCAATTTCATCAAAGCAATCATATTCGAGACCTTGGACTTATAGAAATCGATGTCATCAACAAAGCACCTGAATCCAAGTGGACGTTTAATCATTTCAGTTTCTTCCAACTTGTTTCTTCCAAGTTCGAGTTCCAAGTTCTTCCAACTGTTGTCGATATTCTTATAGACGCTGAAGGAAGCATATCGCTGAAGGAAGCCATCCACCCAGTGTTATGATGTTTCGAATTCGTCGCAATATGTCTAGCTGTTGCGCCATTGCAAGAGCAAATACTTGAATATCAACCCTGCGAACAACCAAACACTTTGCGCCTCGATTAGCAATTCATTCAAAGATGATGTGTTCCAATTCAGGAATTATTAGTTGCCGACATGATCCATACTTACGCTTTCTCTCGTCTGACTGAGGTTATTTTACTCTGATTGACATTTTTGGACCATTCGTAGATCTAACTTCTTCTTTTTGCAGAAAGCTTTAAAGTTTTTATCCCTAGATTCTTCAACAATTCTTTCCTTGTACTCGAAGAAATACCACTTTCCTTTTGCACTTATTATTAAATCAAATGCTAAACGTCCGTTACTAACGCAACAGAAGGATCTAATTTCTCGCAACCACGTCCATTTGTTTCAAATGTGCATAGCTCTTTCGTCTGCATTTTGTCATTTGGCAATAGGGCGCCGGCCTGGTTGCCGGGTAGTAAGGTGCCGTTGTTAGGAGTACACCGAAAATCATGCTAGGGCTTATTTTTTCATTAGGTCTTATTTTCGGGGAATCACAATTCAACTAGTTTTAAATAGTTTACTAATTTACCGTTCAATTAGAAAAGATGAGAGTTGGGTAGCTATGTCCGACCCTAAGCCCTTCGCTTAATTTTGTGATCGAATGAAAATACAAAAATAACTTATGATCAACTATTGAGGAAGGAGTAGCCGTATTTTTCGCCAATTGGGCCGATGTGGGGGGAGCTGATGGCTTAGTTTTCGTTACCAATCTTCATTAAGATCTTGCATTCTTAAGCATTATATTCTATGCGACAGGCGTGAACAAATAACAACTTTAATTAGTTTAGCGTTAGTGTATTGGAAATCCGAAAATTATAACAATAATTTCACTCAAATATAATAAATAATTCAGCGAAAACAATAATAAAACACTGACTAGTTAATGTTCAATACACAACAGAAATTAATGAGCCCCGAAAGAATAAACTAATTAAAGAAAATCATATCAATCACACAAAATGGCGTAATAAAATAAGCGTAGAAAATTGGCTCGAATAAATAAATATAATTTAACCAGACACTTACATTGGTGTGGACATGCTGTCGATACAAAAATAAAAATAATCCTTGTAACACAATACAATTAAATATTTGTTTAAATATCTGACGGTAGGTTCCCGGCTCTGAATAGTTGCCGTATTCTAATCAAGTCCCCTGTTATATAATTTTTAATAGATTCACTATCCCTTCGCACTACTTACATACTCAATAAAACTTATGGATTTCTATCCAACTATTTAATTTTGCAATTTATTTTAACGATATAATTTCAATATTTTAATTTAATTTAAATCTATTTAAAATTTCTACTTCGGTTCCGCGACTGGCATAGAGTTTGGTTTCAAATTTTTAGTTTCATCATAATCTACGACTGATTGAATCAATGGTCCACCTAATAATATAATATCTATTTACTATCATTAAATCTTGTTCCGGGCCTTCTTCTGCCCTACTTTGCCCTACTTCCATAATTTGTTCGTAATTGCTATACTTTCACTAACTACCTTTCATCCTATTCTCGATAATTGCGGCGGACATAATTAATATTCGACTAATTACCTGCACCTTCCGCTGCGACAAATACGCATGCCGCTGTGTAGTATACTATTTTCCGCATACGGATCAATCAGCAATCAAATCGATAAGAAGTGATAATACCATTACGCATCGTTAACAGCTAAAACTCTCCAATCAAAGACTTTCACCTAAAGTCTATCTGACTTTGCGTCATTGAACTCATTCTATCCGTCGGCAAAAACTAAAACCGCATTTTTCTGATTCCCACAGAAATCTTATATTTTACTCTTTTATGCAAGTGTTAGGTTTTTAATGTTTTAAATAATATTTCCTATTATGAAGGAAAGTCTAATCAGTATTCAAGGTGTTAAATAACTTTTAGCAAGTTTGCTTTAATTTTGCATAATTGTGAGAATGCTTGTCTCACCAAACATTGCGAAGTAACCAATCATTTGGTTATTTAAGACGACAATTTCTAGGGGTATAATATCTTACGATCTCTAGTGAGCTTGGTGTTAAATAATATTAAAATAGTATTTAAATATTACGTGTATGAATTATTTTTTCTCTTATTAAATTGATGTCATTTACAACGCAGTATTTAGTTATGGAGTTAGGAATGGTGATAAATCGAGTTTAATCTCTTATTCCACGCGAAAATAGCATTATGAAAGGCCAAAATGGAAAATTTTGGTTAATACTAATGGCATAAGTTTAAACGTCACACAAAATTACAGTATAAAAATGTATAACTATTAACACATTTATGAAAACCCTCGTATTTTAAACCTGTGATCAATATATATTAAATTAATTCATGTGATCACGTGAAGTTCTAAAGATGGCGTACGTAAGTTATATTTAGAGAATCATTGCAGTTGGTACTGTTATACTTAGCTCATTGAAAGAAAAGATAACTCAATCGTTTTTGAGAAAAAGTACCACATAGTTTGTATAAAAAGACCAGGCTATACATATGTTAAATAAAAATTCTATAAAATATATGTGCAATAGACTAATCAAAGGAACTATAACGATCTATAGAACAAAATTGATTTCAAATTTCTAACTTTAATAGTTTCTAAAATTTTAATCGTGGCAACGTCGCGATTTATTGAACATATTATAATCCGTCTAAGTACATTAAGTTGAAATATTACAGTTTAATTGTCAAGTGTTTTGAAAAATTTTAACCAACTTCTACAATAACATGTTTCAAATTCGCTTAAATAAATATCCTGATCTAACTTTTTTATGCTTTACATTAATTCTGAGAGTCCTTTAGACTTCGTATTAGATTTTAATACATAACCAGTAGTATCTTTATATAACACAATAAGTAATAAAAATAAATTGGTACACTATTATTAACATTCCACTATGTAAAAAAATTATTAAACAATTTTTAAATTCTGCTTTCTCTAAATAATACGCACTACAAGTACATTACTTATAAATCAAGTGTTACTAAAACTGTTTATAAAAGTGAAGGAAGCAAAATTAACGATTATCAAATTCAATTATACACATATGTCCGTAAAATAGTACATTACATGTAAGTTCGTGGAAGTCCAATTGTGTATCAAATGGATTCGATGTGAATTTACAAGCGCCTAATGATCACTTACGCTCACATACATCCATCAAAATATTGAATATGATTATGAATATGAATATTATGCAAGCACCTTTGTGATGGATGATAATCTCTAACTCCAAATGGCGAGAGTTGATCCATGATATTGCCATATGCTATGCACGTCTAATTGATCAGCTATAGCAGTGGAGTTACTATTATCACTGTGTAAACGTATGCTGGAGATGGGGGATGTTTACACAGTGCAAAGAGACGTACCAGTAGCAGTAGATGGTATAGATAGGCATTTAAAAAATCGGCAATCTCGGGACCTGAGGTGTCGTGGATCTTTGAATATACCGGATTAATGAAGGTTTATATATGCTGTATATATTTAATACAAAAGTCTTCAGAAGTTTAATCGTTACATGTACTGTGCCTCCAAAAAGAAGCTAAATAGCAGATAAACTATCAGAATCATCTTTTTCATCATTTGGTGTGACAACATCTTCACCAAGAGGAACAGCTTAAACCTGTGGACGAACTGTTCATCGCGCTGATAGCATATCTGGTTGGCCTGATGTTGATGGCAGTGGATTATCAAGTGTAGACACTGCTGCTCCTTTCTAGCTATATCGTGTAGTGTCTGATGTTTCATAAACTCAGGTCGTTTTCTAATAAGTTCTCTAATAACGTCCTGTTACAATTCCATTGTCCAGTGGTTGAATTAATGATATGCAGTTTGGTGGGAGGTAGATAACATGTACATTATCTTTCACTAGAAGCTCGGTTGTTGGATGTGCTGAATAATTGCTTAATATTAGAAGTATCTTGCACTTAGGGTCTGGTGCAATTTTGTTATAGTTAGTCCTAGCTTCAGGAACAAAACATTTTGAAAACAAATCCAGTGTAATGTCAATGGTAACTTACCCCTTCTTGTTGGCACGGTAATGGTCAGGGAACTGTGTCATTCCAATAACAAACTTTTCCAGTCATAATAGTCATTCCAATGACTGGTGTAAGGAGCCCGGTGAAGGCAGCATGTGACCCGGCGAACTGACAAAGCACTAGCTGTTTATTCGCAAGAATATGTACTCGCACTGTGTAAACGTCCCATGCTAGTACTAGATGGCTAATTGCTGGCGCGCGAGTTACTTCAAGAAGGTTTGCTTTTATTGACAACTCGTTCCTTTCTACATCACGTAAATCGCAGTATACATGGATCAATAACTCATCTCTCATCTGTTATTCATATTTGTGCTATTTTTCATATTTGTTCTATGATCCAACTTCCATGCAGCCCATAATTTTAAAATACGTTGATTTATTGTCCGGTTTTATATTAAAGAGGGGTTTATCAACTTTAATTATGGCATCTTTGGGTTTAGCTAAAGTTATTTTAAACTAGGTAATGCCAAAGTCGGATTTTGGAGGCTGCATGCCTCGGCTGCGACTTTTTAGAGAACCCTAAAAACATAAACTATCCATTTTAATTTTAAGTGAATGGCCCCAATATTTTCTTCTGCGCCCCAAGCCTCAACTAACGTTAGTCCGCCTCTGGGTAATGGTGAATCTGCTTCTCCTAACTGAAGATAGAAGTAATTAAATTAATACTCTACTTAATGCTTAATCATACTATTAAAATGGTTTTTAGAAAATGCTCTCATATATTTTAAACAAAATGTCAGAACGTTGCCCGCTAATTATGAACCAGCACTGCTCATATGCAATAAAAACAAAATTAGTACTTTTGCTCGGAATACAATTACAGTAATTCATGTTAATAATTTGTTGTTGTTGTTGTTGTGTTGTTGTACAACAAGCTAACTAACGTAGCATGCCAAGATTTTTATGTTAATTGTAACAATTTGATAATAACACTAACAATCTTACCTACTTTATAATCGTATCATGGGCACAAGAATATTATTTTTGGTGTGCAATTATTGATTGAGAAATTAAAATTATGTTCAACAGTACGTATGTACTGTTACTTCTGTCGCATAGGCTAAAATATATTTGAATATTTTAGATAATCTATAGAGATAAGGTTTTTATTATAAAGTTCAGCATTTAAAGCAGTCAACATCAAATTAAATGCGGTTTATAATGACAAAAAATTAAATGTATATAAAGGTGATGTATAATACCAGTGGCAAGCGCATAACTTAGTAGGAAATTAATCCGGTATCCGTCAGGCGGGCTGTTACGAGTTTTGACATGTGGGATGCAGTAAACTCCAGATTCAAAATTGCTTCATCCCTGTTCCTAAAAGAATTCTGAAGATTTGAAGTTTGCTGTTCACTCATGATACATTAAGTCCATTGGTAAAAGCAAAAGTTTCTTTACAATTGACCTACGAACATTCATACGTGAATTTATGTGAAAAATGAAATTTTTTTATTCAATGTTTTTTTGTAATTTTATTAAATTATTTAATAAATCACTTCCATAAAGATGGCATGTATAAGAAGTAAATAAAATATAGCACAAACGTGAATGTTGCACTTTCTGAGTGCTTCATCAGCAATGTTGCACTTTCAATTGACAGTTGTCAAATTATATTCAATCATATTTCAATATTTATCACAGATGTTACTTGTAAAGAAAAATTTCCCTGTACATTACTTTTTACATCAACCCCACCTCGTAGTACAATTGACGCTCACGCCCTCCACACGTACTCGCACGTGCTGCCATCTTCTTCTTACTCTTCTTGAATTTTTAATTTCAATCTTCAAATTTCGTGCCGTATAATGACAATCGGAAATGCCCTGTCGTACGCCATATTGATTTTTTTCACAGCTGTCAAGCGCTCAAACAATTTATAATAAACCCCAAAATACCGCTTCATGGAACGGTTACCATTCTATAGCGAATTTGGAACACATTCAGACAGCTTGACGGCTTCGGTAATAAGAACAGTAAGCAACTACTCCAATCGGTTCATGAGTTATTCATTAGTAAACTACCGGTTCATGAGTTATTTGTTGGTCTTAAAGCTTGGCACAATTTTCACACTAGGATACAGAGTATTGGGACATATTCCTTGTAGGTTAGGCTTTATTTTCTGCGGGAACGGTTCGGAAATTTCACCTAAAATTCAGCAAATGCTACTTCTTAATTATCGAGTTATAAGTAACGATTCTCTGCCTCTGATGCAACTCGATCAATTGAAGGCCTAAACTTTTCATGACACGTCTTCTAATAGTCTTGTAATCGTGACAGTTTTGTCAATAGATAATCTGGCGGAGAAAAAAAATATTAGAGGACAGCGCCGACTGTTGCAAGATACATTATAAATTGTAGAGCTCGTCTTTACATCAACTCTACCTTTGGTAGAATTGTTAAAAAGTATTATTTCTGGGAGCTTCTTTTCGGAGTTGATATAAGCATGAGAAGTTTGACATAAAAGAAACAACCTTATAGCCGTCTGAGAAGCCGAATAAACTGGAATACTTTAGTCCTCCTTTTGCAATGGCTGTTTCCTGTGCTCCACCATCCTAACTTAGTTGCAGTTGCCTACTTGATTAATGTCTTTGATAGTTAATCGAATAACATACATATGTTATGTTTGCAAGATATTAACTTTGTTTCTAAAAACCTCTTCGTATCGGTTTACAGCGGTTTAATTTGTATCAGTCTAATGTGATATTCAAGGAAATTGAATATCACAGCGATGATAAAACATTTACACAAAACAGTTATGACACCGATTCAAATTCACCAGGATATTGTAGCAACTATAACAGAACCTGTTGTGTCTTATGAGAAACGCTGGTGTCACGAGTTCAGATATGGAAGAACTTCATGTGAAAAACAGCATGTAAGAGGTGTCCCTGTAACGTAACTACTGGCAAAAACATTCAAAATGTTCATGACATGGTGCTTCAAGATTGATGTTCAGAAATAATCAAAAGTCAAACCTAGTTTTGATTTGCAAGCGTCTTCTGAACATGTATCAAGCAAATAAGAAGGACTTTCTTCATCGTCATGTTACCATGGATGAAACCTGGGTGCATCATTATGATCCCGGAAAAAGCCCAAAGTAAAGAATGGAAACATAACGATTCCCCTTCACCATGCAAATGCAAAATCAGAGTGGTACCATCATCTGGGAAGGTTATGTTGTCTGGAGTAATTCTTAACGAGTACCTGAAATCGGGAGTGACAATTACAAGTAATTACTATACACAACTGATTGCCAAAGTGCAAAAGACTTTAAAACGCAAACGTTTTGGGAAGTTGAACAAAGGTGTGATTTTCCATTAGGACCATGCTCCCAGTCATACTTCTTGTGTTGCAAAGATCGTCAGTCACCAGGCTTCAAACTGGTGGAGCACCCATCCTATTCACCGGTTGTGGCCCCCCAGTGATTACAGACTGTTTCCAAAATGAAATGGGCATTTGCGTGGAAAGAAATTTTCAAGCAACCAAGAAGTCATGTCTTGTGTAGAAGACCAATATTTTTCCAGGAGACTATCGAAATGCTGGAGCATTGCTGGGATAAACGTTAAAAAACAAAATTATCTATCATAAGTTTAATTGGAAAGGGGTCCGCGGTGGAGAATAGGATCAACCCTCGTACTTGCAAAAACTGACTAGGCAGATCTGCTTCATTTAATCTAAAAATTACTATTGCTGTTAGGTGGTGGGTTTCACGCAAATTAACCAATTGATCACGACTACTTTATCAGAGATAATATTTCGTTTGGTTATTGGTACTGGAGCAACCAATCTAGCGACGATATCTTTTGGAGAATTACTACGTCTAAATGGTCCTTCTGGCTATTGCCCTACGTATATTTCTATACTGTACATAGTAGATTCGTCAGCTAGCGCATGTATCTCGACTTCATACAATGAGGGCTTATTCGGCATATATTGCCGAAAATATATGACGAATAAGCAGTTTTTCCTCAAACGTCAACTATTTAGATGGAGAAAATGCTGACTTGAAATTTTCCACCAACCTATCGAAAAAAGCTCTAATATGAGCTAATTTATCTAAATCAGCTAATTTAGCTAAATTATCGAAAATGCCCATTCCTGTTCGGTCGGTATTCCATAGCTTATACAAATGACGATGATTACTCTTGAATTCACCTGATAATTTTTAATCCCCCGAATGTGTGGGATTATGTTTTCTGCTCTTAAGCGAACATTTCCATTATTGGGTGCCTTGAGCCATCGTATTCCATTTTTTCCCAAAAAATAATTTTCGTTTATGGTATCATGCAGGTCTTGCTAGTCTGTTTTACTCGTAAACAGGGGCGATCACAGTTTTCATTCATATTATCTGATTCATCTTCTGACTCACAGAATTCGACTTCAGTTTCAGAATTTTGCCAAAGGCGCATGAGACGGCTCTGTCCTTTTTCATAGTCGTCCATTATTTTTGAATCTACTATAAACAACGATTATCAATGCCGTGCCAGAAAACATAAGTACAAAAGTTTACCTCTGCAAATTCCGACAGTAATCAAAACCAAAGCCTCGAAAATTAAAATCCCAAGTTCCGATAAGTGGGGTGTGACAAACCCAATTCAACTTCCAAACGATGCCACGGTCACAACACAAAGTGATTGATTGATACAACTGCACTGAAATGTAGATTAGTACTTTGTTCATAGATAGTGAGGCGCTAGAGTGATTTGGAGTGCAATTTTATATAGAGCACTGGGGTTTTTTACACCCGACATGCCGGGTGCCGGATTAAATATTTTAGACGAGAAATGTCTAAATACTTGTATTTTAAAACTCTTAGAAATATTTAGAAATAAATGGCTTTGTAATGAAAATTCTATAAAATCAAAGTGACATAGATGTAGCGCAAACCACGATAGGTGCTCTAGTTGCTTGGTTGTTAGGAAGTTTAATGAAATCACTAAATTTTCGGCCACTATGAAGAATAGCTTAGGGCATGATTTTACCTAATTATGGGGTTTTAGTTGAAACAATGTTGGAAGGGGTATTAGTTTTTTAAAACACTAATCAGTGAAGAGTTTTGGCGAGAGCGTTAACCAAGTTCAAAACGCCATTTTATTCCTAATTTAAATTATTCTTAAAAATTAAGCAAAATTATTCTGGTGTAATAGAACCCCTTCCCAATTTATAATTTGGACCCGCCACTAATAACAACATTCATTAAATTGCAGGAGTAACATAATATTGATCTCCTAAAACAGAATACGTTTTCTTTTATCAACTAATGTCAAGGAATTATGCAGGATTTTTCCTTACCATGGTAATGAAAGGCGAATTTTTAATTTTTAGGGGCTATATCTTGGGAATTAGAATTGGGCGGCTTATGTTGGGTATTTCAGAGAGAACGACAAGGGAAATCAAAATGTACAAAAATTTACAGGGTGTTATTAAAAAGTTATTGCTTAAAATCATTTCAGCATGCTTAAAATCATCACAGGCCGGTGGGCTAAAAATTGGGAGGGAGAAGATATGGTCTCTGACATACGCGGGTGATAGTATATGTGACGAGTAGCTGAGAGGAAATGAATGAAATGATTGGAAGACTAAAATGATATAAGGATAGAAGGGGTTTGGTAGTGAGTGTGGATAAGACGAAAGTAATGGTGTGTTAGAAAGGAGGTAGAGATTGTAGGAAAGATGTGTTTGAGATAGGGGGACAGAGGATTAAAAGGGTTAAGACATTTAGATATTAAGGTTTTAATTGGTCCAAAATGGGCCATGAAAGCCACGCGGATATGGTGTCGAAGAAGGCAAGGGGAGTGATGGAGAGAATGAGAATGGTATGGGAGAGAAGATTTCGGGAATCAGTGATAATGAGGTTGAAGATAATGAAGGTGTGCGTGAACAGTATTATGATGTATGGAGCCTAAGTATAGGTGGTTGTGGAAAGAGAGAGGATGGAGAGAATGCAGATATTCGATAGGAATATCAGGAATGAAATAGTGTTACAGGAGATGGGAAAACAGAAATGTGGGATAAGTAGAGTGAATAGAATGGTGCAATTTGAAGGGAAGATTTGGAAGGATGATGGGAGAAGGTTAGTTAAGGAAGTTTATATGGAAGCAATGCCGGTGGGTGGAAGGAGTGGATGTGAGAATGAATGAATTAAGTACAGAATAAAAATGAATAGCATGATTGGACGGTCTTCGGAAAGATGGTTTTAGAAAATGACGGGTGGGGGTGAAGTAGTAAATGAGTCCATCTGCAACTGGGTTTCACATTAAATTCATCTGCAACTGGGAAAATCTCGTTTTTTCACAAAAGAGGATAATCTCTACCTGTTACTCAGTGGTTAATATTTGTCAGTCCAATAACAAGAAGACATAGCAACATTGGTAAAACCCTATGGTGCTGGACTTTTGTGACAACTTGTATATTACCAATATTTTCTTGAAAGACATAAAACGTACAAATTGACTATTCATAGTTATAATACAGAACGCTGAATTTATAATCATCTTTAAGAACAAAGGTGTTGCATTATGTGTATGACAAATATGCACATTGGGTGGTCCTTGACTGAAATCCTTGAGGATCTTGACGCGTTATTTTTTTTTTTCATCATTGCAACGGCTCATTGCCAAAAACGTATTCATGCGTAAAGCATCCCTGCTCATTCTTTTAACATTTGGACATATGCTTAAGTTATATTACACTAGATTATATATTTTCACGAAATTATTTATTATTGTATTATATTTTGTGAAATGGAATAATAATATCTGTATGTTGATTTTATTCTTATCATAATAAAACAATCCATATTGAAATATATTGGGCTTATACGAATTTGTAGCAAATACTTATTTAGCAATTTCAATGTAATATAATTTTATGCCAAACATTCGAAGCATATAACTTAACAAATTTTCGTTTAGTTTTTATTATAATATTAAAGTATTTATTTGTGTGTTGTGTCCGCCTAAAAGTATAAGGACAGGGATCCTTAGGTCGATAATAATCGACCTAAGGAAAAAATAGATCCTACGGATTCAACCTATTAGATGAAATTCCAATTAGAATGACAGCGTAAGCAGTCGTTTTTAATGTTGCAATTCTTGATAGTGAAAGTGGAATGTTCCATTTAATTGCTGTTCCATTTAATTGCTGATTATTGGAAATACTCTTACTAGAAGTAAGGGTTTCTTTTAAGTTTAAAACTTGAAGGTATTTACATTGAACGATACATATGTCCCAACCAGTGATAAGGCAGACGAGGTGATAGAAGATTTTGTGATAGAACAAATCGGACGAGGTGATAGAACAAATCGGAAGAGGCTATGAAAATTATGAAGAAGAGTGAAATAACAATCTTCATGAGAGATGTCAATGCCAAAGTTGGATCTGGGGCTGCCAGGAGACGTAGCTGGATGATTTCGACTTTGCGATAGAAATGCCAAGGGAGATCGTTTAGTACTACTCTGCACTGAACAACATCTTTCCATTGTTAACACCTACTTTACGTTGCATACAGACAGCTCCAGCCGACTGCATGGAATATCATGTTAGAAACTAAATGAACTACGTAGACCTTAGAAAGACAGTTAATTCAGTCAAAACATATTTCGGCCCTGACGTTTATAGCGATCGAAACCGAATTGAGGTAGATCGATCGTCGATTTGGCCCAACCTAACGAGAAAAAACCAGATCATAGACATTGAGAGTGCATAGTCATTCAGAAAATTAAGGATCCATTTATGATTTTATGACAGCAACAACGGTGAGTCAAACACTTGAGCACAGAATGGGCGTTTTGACTGACTTAGATATGTCAGACGTCGATGAATAATGGATATTAGTAAAGGACGCCTTATTAAGACACAAACTAAAGATATTGCCTTACAGATAAACACAAAGAAACGAGGACTGACTACATCTTGGATATAATGCAAGCAAGGAGAGAGCATAAAACAAATGACAAACACAAATATGAGGAGCTACACACAACAATACGCACAAAAAGGAAAACGAACAATAGCTGACGGAGAAATGAGACGAAATCGAAGTACTGCAGAAGAAGCATGACCTGTTTAGTGTGCATAAAAGATTAAGGAGATAACAGGAAAACATCACAAGAAACACAGGGTACTGTTATATATAATAACAACCAGATTAATTCTCACGGGTCTGGAACATAAACTCCAGTGTTGTAATAAGTACTCAGAGAGTCTTTACAATGACGCACGATCACGAAGCTTTTAGCTCTCGAAGATGACACAGGATTGACCCGCTTTATTTAATAACATCTACAAAACTGGAAACACCTGACTGAAGTCAGCGTTCGTCACTCTACCTAAGAAGCCTAAAGCATCCCGATGTGATGAATATCGCATGATAGGTTTGATGTGCCAAGTTTTTAATGTGTTTATAGATAATATACACACTCATATACAGAAAATTCGAACAAGAAGTAGATAACACCCAATTCGACTTTAGACTTTAGAAATGGCTTGGGGGTCCACGAATCACTATTTTGCTTCTACTTGATCCCGCATAATGTGCGGAACATGAACGTTGATGTGTGTGCATATTTTGCTGACTATGTGGACTACCAGAAAACATTCGATTGCGTGATGGCGGAAATTCTAAGAGCAACGGGCGTGAATGCAAAAGATCTGCGCATCATAACTCGCAGCAAACACGTCAAGTTGGAGTAGAGAACAGACTTTTGATGGAGGTTTTAAGAAGTGGCGTTCGCCAGGGATGTGCATTGTCTCTTCTCCTCTTTAACCTATATTCTGTAGCCATTTTCACGGAAGTTCTAGCAAATACGAATGCTGGAATAAAACCTCATTAATAACATAAGATACGTTGAACACACTGTTCTCTTAGTACGAGTACTTTATCCTATTTTCAACAATTAAGAGACACTCTCGTAACATATCTTATCGGCTTATCGGTAAATGTCGCTTAGATAAAATTCACGACTTATTCAAAAACACCTAAACAAGCAGTTCTTCGAATAAAAACCAACATCATCGAACAGGTTACATCTTTCAGATTCATAGTAGTAAATTAACAATGTCACCTGGAAAATAAATGTTATCAAGAAACCAATAGGCCAGAAGAAAATTCGTTAGCATGCGATATTTTTTCACCAAACTCGACCTCAATGTTCAACTCCGTATCCGAATACTACATTGTTACATATTTCCTATCTTTCTCCATGGCTGTGAGAGCTGGACACTCGATCCGTTGCTGGAAGCTTTCTAGATGTAGCTATATAGAAGCATCGCCGGACCTGTGGCTATGCCTCTCCTGAACCTAAAAAAGAACTAACGTCGAGGTACTTTCCAGATGCTGCTAAAATGAAGGAACTTCTGAATACCGTCATGGAAAGGAAAACTGCAAAACGTCGGATATATAATGTGTTCAGACTACGAAATACTCCGCCTGATCAATGAGGGGAAAATAGAAGGAGACTGATCCGTTGGAAGAAGACAAAACTCCTGGCAAAAGTCGTTGGCTTGGCCAACCGTCGGCAGAGATTTTTAGAGCTGATGTTTCCAGGATTACTATTGCCAATTGGATCGTCAACCTTCGAAGGAAGATGGTGTTCTAAGAAGAAGTAGAATACATATACCACATTCATCCACATATACAAAAATATGCTTAGGACCAAAGTAGTTTTCTTGCATGACGCCTTCAAGTTCATCAAACAGCTTTATTAAGTTTCATACTTTATTAAATCTGTGGAGATTTTAAGCTTTATAGATCGACGAACAAGTTTTGAGAAGTGAAACAATTCTTGTCTATAATTTACAGTTAGTAGTGGATTTAGGATTATAACGGATATTTTTTATATATTAGCATCGTTTAATGCACATTTCGCAATTTTTAACTTTTTACTATGGATGGTATTGTTAAAGTATTTAATCAATGTTTCTAAGCTAATATGTTTCTATCCATACTGTTGGATATATTCACAAATATAAAACATGTAAGCCCAAAAGATCGCAAGTTGGAAGGAACTAAAAAGAAAACCAGATAATAATATTATCATACTATTATGCTATGTGTCAACCAGATGATAAAGTATCCTACTAACTTTTCAACCAGTAGACCAAAACAAATCTGCGCTCTATCTTATGCGTACCTCTATTAATTTAAAATTACTTAACTACATATTATCACCACTTTTTGAACATATAAAAAAAAATTTGTAGAAATTTAGGAAGCTAAACTTGTATTTTTGATAGTATAACACGCAGAGATTTTGTGAATGATACTTCGCCACACAAAGTTGAGGAAATAAAAAATTAAACCTTTCTTTTTCCAATAGTATAACTATTAAACGATAATTAAATTTTATCTCTAATGAAGAACATTATTTATAATATTTTACCATTTTATTCATTACCATTAACTGGTATGTTTATTACAATTGTAGTACGATACATGCTTGGGTTAGGGACAATTCATATATGTATACATTAACTAAAAATAGTTTAAATGCTAAAAGACGGTGAACTAGAGATTGTGTCCCCTCTATTCCTCTATTCTCTCCCCTCTAGAAGGGGAGAGAATAATTAAAGATTGTCCTTATGTTTTATCTGATTTCCCATTCAGTTCAGTTAAAAATTTAATTTGATATATGTTAAACGTTAGTAAAAATTTTTAACGAATTTGATAGAGATCCGATTCCTTGCATCAAGAACATAAATGAGAAAAAAATTGAATATTCGAGATAAGTTAGGCTCCAGTAAGGTTACGTTATTTTTATTTCTGTCAATCTGAGAATAAAGAATGACCTATTGTCTTGTTTAAAAGTTTATTGTGTATCTTTCTAAAATTGATTTAGGAAGAATTTCAAATGGAGAACAGATTCCTGGTGGTCAAAAAATAAATGAGGAAAACAAAAAATTGCGCCCAGTGTTCCTTCTAAGTTTTAGTCACCATTTTGCGTCTATTTTCTGTGTTTGCAGGTTTTTCAAATATAAAAAAATCTTTATGCTACAATTAAGCAAAAATTTACTAAAAATTAACACACCAGTTTGAAGATTTGTAATTTATAAAGTATCTGATTCCAAAATTGTAGAGGGTACATTGTTATAATGTATAGTTCGTTCTTACTGTGTTATTGTAATTGAGATATATTATTTATAACGTGTAGGATATTTGTTGTTATTGTTTTCCAGAAGTATATTTCACGTTAGCTCATTTATCTCTTACTGTGTAATTATTAATGGGAAATTTTCAGTAATACAGCCTGGGCTCCGAGGTGATCATAACCTGGTTGGTACGTAAACTATCAAATGGACACCCTTTTAATAGGAAAATGTTGTTTATAGTTAGTTACCTTGTTAACTAAACTTGGTAGTCAAGATATTATGATGTAATGTGTAGTGTCGACCATTAATTAATTGTACTATGTATTTCATCTACATTATTAATCTTTTATATTAGAGCCCTCCTTGGCAATGTTATGTTTCTGTTCAATGTCAGATTACGTCCGTTTTACTAGCTTTACCAGCCTTTAAACGGGTATGGTTTAAATACATACGGTTCCAACGTCAAAGCATCATCAGCAACTATTCCATACGGCATTGCTCTCTCTCTCTCTCTCTCTCTCTCTCTCTTCCTGGCAGGGGAAATTTTAATGAATTCTTCATTAACTCTGTTGATAAGGAACACCTCCGTATGACACTTGTCGCTACAGCATTACACAATGTATAAAGATTTATAGGTTGCATCAACCAGTGAATTAGTTCAATGCTATTGAATCCCTTGTAGTTATAGTAGAAACTATCGCTATCTTTAGGCACACTTTAATACAAATTTGTTTCCAATCACAGTAAAGAAAATTTCAAACTTCGTCAAATAGGTCGACATCGTTCACCATTGACAAGTTTACTCAAATATTACAACACGACAAATGAGCTGTGTAAATAGGTTTGACATATTTTCTGAGAGAATCGACGCTTCCCTCAGAAGAAAGTATACGAATAAACCAGTTGATTCTGCAAATAACTGTAGCAAGTTAATTGCTCGTGTATTTGAGGCTTAGCAATCCATGCCACAATAAATTTAAAGACATAAGCGATTGGTTACGCATGTCGAATTTGTTTAGTAATATGGTTTCTTTTGTAATTTAACTTAAGCGGGTAATGCAGAGCAGCAAAAGCAATGTACTTGTGGGAATATTGTGGTACACTTGTGGTAGTACTTGTATACAATAATGTTTTATAATAAACACACGCTTATGCTAATTTTGAAGAAATTTTATGTAACATTGTTTTAATTAGACATAATCCAAGGTGATAATTATTGACTAAAATATATTGTGGAATATTTGATATACGTTTTAACTAATATTAATGACACCTTTCGGGAATTAAACATTAACATGTTTACAACTTGCGACCTTGTGAGTGATGTGCGACCGTAAATCACTAAAACA
>WYDF02268412.1:0-18354 GCA_009867245.2 Adranes taylori
GAGTTTCGGGTGTGGGCCCATTATCGAACAGTTTGATAATGGGCCCACGCCCGAAACTCGAGTCACAAAGTAAGTGATTTTCACATATATAAAATATTTATAATGGAGCACGTAAGAAAGATAATACATAAAACAAGTTTTAAAATAAATATAGGTTATTGGATGCTTACGTATCCGAAATGATCAAAATTATTTCAAAAATTAATTTTAAATATGTTCCCAACTACACAAAGCATTTTAAAATTTGCGCTTGGAATTTTATTAATTAATCATAATTTATTTTTATTAATTAATTTATAAAAATAAATTATAATTGAGTAATAATTAATTAAAGCTTATTTATTAATTAATTATAATACTTTTTTTATTTTCCAAAAACTATGACATTTAGAAACTTGATGTTCCAAGATTCCCTATAACATATTTTTGTATTTATGTTTCCTATGAACATTGGAACTGTAGATGTTAAAAACAAATGTTTCATTAATTGGTGAATTATATGGGTATTACCCCAAAGAATCCACCAACTTGTTAGAAATATTCTGAATCTCATGACATTCAATAATTTTTATATTATCATGCTTTATATTCTCATAATTATATATATGAAAATTCTTGAAAAGTGTGAAAGTTTATATTGTTATTACATTCATAAATGTATACAGGGTGTACATTTTCTAATGCAGACAGTATTGATATCTCCTCAAGTAGAAGAGATAGATAAACGTTTGAATAGGAAAAATGTAGATAAGTAAAAAACAAACAAGTAACAAAAATCAGTATTTCAATTTTCAGATCCGTATTTGAAATATTTACAAAAAATAATAAATTTTGTAATTTTCTAAAATTTACTCTAGCAGTCTTAATTTTGATAAGATTAAGAAGTATGATATTTAAGTATAACGTCAATACGTACGTAATACAACGTTTCGTAACTGTGTAGACACCATCAACATTATTTTTTGAAATACGGACGTGGTTTTTTTTTCATAGAATCGTTTCAAAATTGTGTTCTAAATACAACCCTGTATGATTAAAAACCATTTGTTACAGTTGTTGTTGATGTCAACAACGTTATTATGTTTAGAGCACTAGAGGAACATAAAGGTTCCTTTTAGTAAATGGGAGATAGATGTTAGCCAAGTAAGCAGTAAGGAGCTAAAGAATAGCCCCCTGAACAAATGATAGTTAGATAGTAAAAATATAGGAAAATAGGTATAGACAGATAATATAGAGTAAATGCACCAGTAGATGAAGTCGGCTAATAACTAGCATCCTTTGAGCGACGGACAATAAATATATATAAGAAAATCACCAATAATGACAATAGGGGTATGTTCCTTGTTGAAAAGACGAGCAGGAGTGTGGAGTGGTTACAAAAATCTAGCAACTCCGATTTCTTAAATATACGACTTCCCTACAATTCCCTACTCCGGTTCTGAATCCATTCTCCTGAAATGGATGCATGCATATATCAAAGAACAAATTAATTTGAGTGGAATGATCAAATTACGAATTACTGGATATCATGATGATAACATCATAATACCATTTCACTGAGTAACGAAATATTCCTATTACACTGTCAGTTATAAATTTTACGTTGATGTATTGCTATTATAGCCTAATAAATATAGCCTGATATAAATTCAACGTTTATTTCATAACGCAGGTTATCATGTTCCCTGTAAATATACTATTGCATTTCAAAAACATTGGCCAAGACATCATGCCGACTGGTTCGATTTGAAATATATGTTGCATTATAGCAGTCTAATGTTTTATAAGTATGTTTCAAATCATTTATTATAACGATTTAATTCAATTATGGCATAACCATTTGGGGCATGAACGGCAATAATACATTTTGTAATAAAAATCTGGAGTGACTGCAAGATAATGTGGATAATGCAGATGTCTGCATCGTTGCTTGTTAGATGTACTCTACTTGCGCCGGGAGATGGGGCTAGTTGTACAGAATATGGTAAATATTCAGGGTGGTGAATAAAAAGAATGTCTTAAGTCATGTATGCAATTTATGTATAATTAAAACCTGTGATTCACTCTGTATAACGCTGACAGATGGTGTTAGTTGCACAGATAGGGTTAAAAAAAGTATCCTGATTACAAATACGTTTCATGTATCCGAGTTATGTATAACTAAAACTTTTGAACCACTCTGTATAAAGTTTGAAATAAAATCGAAATTAAAATTGCAAACAAATATAAAAGTTAACAGTAGTTCACAATTCAACAAATGGAGTATATCAAATACGCGAGTAATGAAGGCGTGTAGATGAAAAATCCGATGCAAGGTCTATTAATAAGGAAAAAGTGCTATAACAGATAAGTGAAAGTAACCTCAATAGCTGGTTCGTATGAGAAATGTTTAAATGTAGAGTGACAGCAAAAAGGACTTTACAAGAATGCATTAAAACGTATAAACATTAGTAGCAATCGCGATTCTATATTTTTGTTCCATCGAATTAATCTTCGCGAAATACCAACAATAAATTAAGGGTGAGATTTTAAAAAAATATTATTTTGTTTTTCTCAATGTAAAATTTAAAGTATAAAATCGAGTACATTTTATTACACCCTGAAAAGTAAAATACATTATTTGTTTATTTTGATTATACATATTTCCGTTATACGGACGTAAGATTGGAACCAATATTTTTTTCAACCATTTTAACTCTTTGTCAAAAAAGTTGGCAATCTAGTGCGATGGTCAACGAGTGTCATCCGCCTCGTCTATACTTCATTGTGTCCTTATCCATCTCTACATAAAAGGTTTCTATAGTATCAGCGAATGATACACTCTTTTTTACTAACGCTGTACAGCTAACTCCATATCCCTGCGAGATTACCTCTGACCAGCAACGACGTAGAAATCTGAATTACCGACATCATCCTGCAAATTTTTGATCAGCCATTTTTAAATTTCGGAATCATTTAAATTCCAAATGTTCTATTGTCGCGCTGATAATCGACAATGGGTCGTGTGAATTGTAACCGACTGAATGAATTTTACTCTCAATTAAAATCCAACCATTTCAACTGAAATCGAATGTGGTAGAGTTAATTATAAGTTACATCACAAGATTTTTGACCATTCCATTGTACATTAGATAATTTATCATTACATATACTTTATTTACATCGAGACAACAATAGAATATCCACTTAATTAAAAAACGTATAATCAGAGGCTAAGTTAGAATAAAATACTTCCTTGAAAACACCAATAAAAATCAAGCTATGACCTCTCAATAAAATTCATATTCAGTTAGTGTAATCTCAATTTACAAATTATTATTTGTTAAAGCAAAATCAATTTAATTCTTCAAAGTAGAAAAAAATATTGTTTATTCATAGTCAAATCATAATTGCTTATTTTATTAAAATCAAATCAGAAAAAACTTAAAGGTGTCCAAGTTTTCAAGAAGAAAATTTCAACTTACATTTCATTTTTCAATCACATTTTTAACAATAAGAATGAACGATAGAATTACGCGTACTATAGCTATTCTAATTTCTTCACAAATCTCCTTCACTTCTTCCCGTGGTAAATGTACCTCTTCGGCCCGCAGCGTCCTAAGCTAAAGCCGGGGCGGGGCTATCTACGTGTGATCCTTAAAATATATATTAAAAGGTTTGAAGAAAATGAACTAATATTTTTCTTTTGGCAACAGCATGTATTAAAAAGTTTACAGAAAGTGATTTTATTTAACATCTTCCTTTCGTTATTAGTACAGACTTTTACTTGTATTTTGAGCAAAGCTTATAATTTTTTAGTTATGAAACATTAGAATTATCTGAAAAGCCTCCAGTAATTATGAAATTATTTTATACGGTGCTTGTATTTTGGATTATCATATTCATTATATTGAGTCTAAGCAATAGAATTATCAAACTGTTTTCTAAATTACTGATAGCGGCGTGGACATGCTTTTCTCTTATAATGTTATATTGTATATTCAACAGTAATCCTGGTCTTGTACAAACAAATAATCACAATGAGTTGCAGAAAATTATGAATTACCGAGTAAGTATAATTTATTTAACAATAAAATTATTAATGCAAATGGAATTATAAACCGTTCTAAGAAGAATATTATTGCTTTAGATGAAAAACGGACATGTAATATAACTCTAACAACAAAAGAGTGGGAAGACCATTATTAAAACGTACTCTCTTCAGGTAAACCTGAATTTATAGTCCCAATAACTGAAGAAGAATAATATATGAATGAACAATTAGATTATGTCACGATTATGAGATTATAAAAATTCGGCTGCGCCAGGTCTTGTTAATATCTGCGCAGAACTTGAACAACGGAACCATACTGCAGATTTATTTCAAAAAATCAAACAAATCACAAGAGTTGCAAAGGTACATGGACAATGGAGATATCAGACGGACAGCAAGTACTCGATATTGGTGAAGTTTTAATTCAAATCCTCCATAAAAACACGATCAAGACATTCGTTTCCATGAAATGGTGCAAGAACCATTCGTTCTGCATGATGAAATGGAAGCAGCGTTCACGAAGCTGACGGCTGTGAAAGCCTAAGACTCAGATGATATATCAGCGGATTGGCTCGGCTCGTATAGATCTGCTTTCAAAGTTATGCACACCGATCTGGAATACTAGCAAATGGTCAGAAAATTTTTACAGAGTCTATATTCGTTCCTCTGCCCAAGAAGAAGTCTAAGATGAAGTCTGAAAACTACCGTCTGATTGCCCTCATCGCAAGTAACGTGATGTTGCACATATTGCATGCAGAACTTCGCTTTCTCTTGTACTGACAAATCACAAATGTGCAAGCAGGTTTTATAGCCAGAAAAGGCATTAGAGATATTAAACATTAAACATCTAATAAATAATGGAGAAGGCGAGGGAATTCAATGTGCCAATTTACTTGTGCTTTCTTGATTATCGTAAAGCTTTCAATAAAGCTTTCGACACACTTCTTAACAAAATGTATCTACTATCTACCAGAGCATCTAATTTACATGATCAAACTCGCTGTTTGAGGATAAGTTGAAAAAATGTCGGACACTTTTTAAACACAAGCAGGATTGAGACTAGGTTGTTTCCTTTACCCAATCCTCTTTAACATACACGAGGAGTATGCAATGTGAGAAGCACTGGAAATCTAAGATAGTGGTTTCTCTGTTGGAAGTCGTAAAATTATGCCGACAACATCACACTTGTAGCAACGTTACCAGATGAGCTAAAACTCTTATTTTAATGGGTTTGAATCATAGGTTTCTCCGAAACATAGGATCAGCCGAAAAAGGTTTCTTGTTGAACAAACAGAAAACCAAAGTCAGACGGATGCAGCCGGGAGCAAAGTGGTTGACTAATATGTTTATTTGGGTTCATTAATAAATAACATGGGAGGCAGTAGCTATAGATCAAACGCCGCACTGAGATTGCGCGAAGGGCAATGTCTGCTGTATAAAAGATGTATCGAGACAGAAGAACACAAAGATGACATTGGTCAGAATTCTGATTTTTCCAATATTTCGCTATGGATCAGAAATGTGAACTATCATGGAAAATGATAGGAAACGCATAGACGCGTTTGAAATGTGATGTTGGAGGAGGATGTTCAAAGTCTCATGCACAGTAAAGCCAACATGTTGGAGGACTATGTTCAAAGTCTCATCCACAGTAAAGCCAACATGTTTGAGGATCAATCTTTATTTGTTCAAAGTCTCATGCACAGTAAAGCGAACAAATGGATCGATCATGCCTGAACTCGGGAATAACAAACGGCTACCAAGTAGTAGAAGGAATTGGGGGGTTCTGGAACCATATTCTGGAATTTGGTTCCAACGTTCCATTCTGGAACGTTCGCGAACACTTCCACATGTTCGCGAACATCTTGCGACATATTTATATATATATATATAACCTCAAGATGAACACAAACACTTCACGACGCGAGCACGAGCGAACATTTCGCGACATGGTTCCATAAAAAACTGCAATAATGGACGGGAAATTTGAATTTTGAGACCTGTCGTTTAATGTCGTGTCGTGTCGTTTGACAGTTGTCATTCAAAAAATGGTGAAAACTTTGAATTTTAGTGCGAAATAAAAAATAAAAAACTAGATTCAAAAAAATAACTACATTTGTCACTATTCAAAAGTCAAGAAGAAGTAGATGGAAGCATGCGCGCGTCATATATATATATATATATATATATATATATATATATATCTGTTGATCAAAATGATATTTGAGGTTAGAAGAGAGATAGCAGCAATATGTAAACAAACATTCGGTCGGCACAGTCATCGTGATTTATCAGGGTTGGTATAAAAAAATAATAAAAATGCCCAGCGGCATGGCATCCCTAATATTTTGTAGTAATATTTTTTATGATATTAGTCAAATAAATATTGAAATATAGACAAATAAATAAAACCCATGAAATAATATAATAAATATTTATTTTACAATATTACATTTACATAGATACAATCTGAATTTAAGCAAGAAACATACAGTCGATTATAATATTAAATGGTTATCCGGCTGACTGGAAGTGTACTTGGAACGAATTGAGAAGGGTCACAAAATGTGACTTATTGTATTTAATTAAATTTACTGTGTAGTAATCCATGCAAAAGCAACTAGCTGTACTCATGCGTATAGTGCTGTCGATTCGCAGATCATTTGAATAGTAATCAACATATTGTGTTGATTGTATTAATTGACGACGAAACCATTTAACGGAGTATAGCAGCGCATCTGCAATTGTTTTCATGCATTAGCGTATTCTGCGGTCCAATCAGTATTCTGAACGCAAACCCCTCAAACTAGTTGCTGGAGTTGGATTTTGGGATAACTGCTCTCCAATTTTTGGTAGACTTAAGATATTGGTATTACAATGTGCTGATATGGTATTGGTATAACCATTTTTGAATGTTTGAAGTTTTTAAATAATGAATTCTCCGTTGATGAATAGTGATATATAAAGTTATACGCGACAATTGGATGATCTGCCTATTTCATATTGCAGAGTAGAGGACTTAAAATGGCACAAGCTATATAGTTTACAAATTGTTTAATGTATTGCGAATCAGGTTTCATTAAGACATTTTCACATTAAGACTTTTTGTACGCCATTTGCTTAGGTCTATCTGTTTATTTCTCTCTGCTATTTGATATTTTGGACAAAGTATATATTTACATTTTTTTCAGTTTTGGGCCTTCACTATGTATTTTTCGTTACAAGGCTGTTTACCATCAAATAACGAGACGATAGCAACCATTTCGAAAAGAATCTTAAGCTACAGATTTGAAGCACTCATCTGTATATGGAAACGAAATTTACTTTTAATAATAATAGCAGTCTGGTATAATACAATGATGTGTTCATTATTAGACCGTTATAAGGTTAAGGATCCAGTATGTCTTGAAACATCAGGTTTGAATTAACAAACAATACTTTGCTTAGTATATATAATTCATATGTCGGAATTAGCGGCTTTCATGTCAACTGACTTCTTACGTGTTGGCGAATTGTTGATGTAATCATACGTCTATACTCAACAAATCATTTATGATTTCTTAAAAATTAAGGCGCAGAATGCACCAGGTGGCCTATTAGAATTAAAAAATCTTTATCACTATTTCTACCTCATGGAGGAAGGGACGACTTTATTCCTTTTGTACTCTATATTCCTGTCAATCCCTCTCTCCCTCATTCCATTCTTCTTCTTCTTTTATCGTCTTTTATTTATCTCTCTCCTAATTCTCTTCATGATTGTTATTCACGTCCCTTCATTTCTCAAACTAACTTTCCAATTCTCTTCCTTGCCGCATACCGGACACAATCTCTCTTCTTCGTTCAACCAATACTTATTTCCACCATCCTCATTCCCACATCTGAACCTTACTATGAACTTTTATCCTCCATACTTAAACCTGATGCTGGTGCTAACCAAAATTAACGCAGAACAATTTCCCTTTAATTTTATCGTATAAGAGGTGGGGAAAGTGGAAACTATAATTTGCACAGCGTGATTTAAATGTGTTTTGAAAATCTGAGGACTAAGGTACATTTGTTACAGAATTCTTCTTTTCAAAGCAGGATCGTATTTGTTATTTTGACTACTATACTGCTTTTTATATTTTATTCTGTTCTCTTGTAACATAGAATGCTCATTGCATGAGATTGTACAAAGTTGGGTTTATTGTTCTCTGATATTTATAACTTCATGTATGCTTCTATTCGCGATTTTAATTTACTGACAATATGTAGTGAAACTAATTATAATGCAAAAATTGTTAGGATGATTCCATCTCCATTACTAAAATAACAAGTAAATTTGCGAACTAAAGATAGTTTGTAACGGAACTGAAGTAGTAACGGAACAATCGTCGGAACTGTATTTCTGTCATCTCCGTTGACCTTTAACGTTGAACTTTTTGCTTTCTCGTTGACGAAGTAGTTACCAAGGAAGGGTTGTCAAGGAGTGTTTATGCATATCTGACCTGATTGATGTTCGTAGAATTACTATGATTTGAGTTGATTTTTAAATTTTAAATAAATATATAAAGTTCGTTGGTTACGCTTACTTGGAAGAAAATCAGATTCCCTAGTGCGATTTTATTGCTCGCTCTTTAGGAATAAGTTTGGTCATTTAGTGTCGGCTTCAGCTAGCGGACGCGTGCGAATTTCCTCACTCAACTACAGCTAGTGTAAGACCCAAAATGTGCCTGACGAACGCTAAATTGATTGGCCCCTTTTATTTGGAATTTTCTGGGAAGAAGCTGCTCCTTACGGATCAGCTGGCTAGTGGAATTTTGCGTGACTCGGCGACTGCCTTAAAGGAAATTTCTGCTAGAAAATTTTAGGTGGTCTACAACTTTGTCCAATCAAAATTTCTTCCTAATCCGTTAAGAAATTTAAGGATCAAAATTGCTTTTGTTTTGTTGATAAAAACATAAGCGTTGGTAATAGCAGCCCTGCTACACGAAAATCTTAGAATCATTGCATTGAAAACGCCTTCTGCTAAAATGCAAAAGGTAATATCCAATCGGATTCTTCGAAAGCACCAAAAGCGTGCTAAGCTTAACGACTTAAAAGCGATAGGTGGAAATATTTGTTAACGCTTTTTCGAATTAAAAATGATAATAATAAATTGCCTCTGGGAAAAAATATCCCGATGCAAAAATATATTCTCTATCTGTGTGAAATATGCAGTCATGCATTTATGAGGTAAAGACTGCCGCTAGCTTTCTAGCGAAAGATCGTAGAGCTCGCTATTCTTTTATGGGAAGGTTTTTGTTTGAGGATTATATTTTTCTCACGTCAGCAGCTCTTGATCTTTTTTGCAGGATTTAGATTTTATTCTATGCGTATTAAATCTTTGTAATATTAATTTATATTAATATTACTAGTATTTGTTAATTAGTTACTACTAAATTGATTTATTAACTGGTATATTATATTTCTTTGAAGTATTGAAGTAGATTTGACTAGTCAATTTATTATACATTAGAGGATTATAATACATTAAACTCAATTGAGTGAATTATTAAAGAATTGTTTATTACAATCTTTAATTAATTGAATTAATGATAATCCTGTATCACACTTCCCGCAGTATTTACTAATTTTTAATTATTGTTATAATTTTAAATTTTGAACATAGTATTTATAAATACTTTTTAGATGACTTACATGATTTTGTTACACAAGGTTTCTTAAACATACATAATGCACAAACCCTTTCTCAAGTTTGGTCTTTTAATGGATTTCGAACATACAACCGATTTATGCACCTGCTCAAACTTCAAATTATTTTATTAATTTCTCAAGAAAAATATAAATTTTATAAAATGGAAATTTCAAGACTCTCTTTTTTGATTAATTGGCAATGACCATGGTTCTAACCGGACATGAAATTTTACGACCGGAAATTGTTGATCGGATGTGACTCTTCTGGACTGGAAGTAACCATTTTTATACATGCATCAACTTGTGTTTTATGTAGTATATAATATACATGATCTATAATGATCCCACATATGTTTTATGTAGTATATATACAAAATGCTTTAGCTTTAAACGCAAGCGTGTATTTACCTTTAGCTTTCAAAGACGTTAGCAGCTCAAATTTCAAATATATAATTTTTTTTTCAGCTCAAAATTTAAATATAAACAAAATTTTATTTCGAATAGACTCTTTCAGCTCAAAATTAAAATATTAACGAAAATTATAATTTCGAATAGACGTTTTCAGCTCCGATTTAAAAATTAAACAGTGCAAGTGTGTACACACCTTTAGCTTTCAAATACCTTAGCAGCTCAAATAAATGGTTACATTTTTAAATCTAAATACATTTTCAAATTAGACATTCAAATTTCGCGATCATTAACTCCTCCAACATACGAGAATTCTCTGCCGTCAGCCATATTGCATTTTTAAATGACATCTGTCATATTTTATCCAATCACATTTCAATATTTTCAATAAATTTTAAATTATAAAGTTTTTTAAATGCCCCCTGTACATTATTTTTATATCCCCCTTGTAGTACAATTGATACAAAATACCGCTCCACGAAACAGTTACCATTTTAGAGCGATTTTGGAACATGCCCAGGCGGACGGGCTGGTTTCGGTAAAAAGAAAAGTAAGCAAGTACTATTGATGAAGATATTTGATTAGTTGGTGAATTATTTGGGAATAACCGAGAGAATCCACCCAATTTTAACATTTTATTTTTATAAATGTATAAAATGAATAGGTTATTTTTTCTATTATTAGAAATTCAAATTGAGAAATCAAATAATTCAAATTAAGGTCTTCTAAAAATATGAAAATCGGAATTTCTAGAAAATTCTGCACATTTTTGCCTAGAAGAATTTCCTTCCTTGTAGGGAAGGGGAGTGGAGACTGTTATTTGAACAATCTCTTATAAGTCCGCTTCTGCTTAACGGAATTTTGCAAACTTGGTCTTGTAGAAAACAGTTCTTCTTTAGCAATGTAATAAGTCATGAGAAAAATTAATTAATTAAATATAATTAATTTATTTAATATTGTAGCACTTAATTAATCTTATATATTTATTGCATTTTAGTTAATATGGTATTTTAGTTGCCTGCGGAAGATAGAAATTTATATATTAAATAAATTGTTCTAATAAAAATTATCCAACTTTCAATTGAATTAGATGAAAACTCCACATAATTAAAATTAATGTGTAAACTAATTAATTATGATATTTCTTACTTTAGCCTTTATATTCCTTTACTCAATTGTACCGGACACATTTTCACAAATGAATCTTGGTTTCTTGCTCGCCATTTTCTTATATGGTGTATTATTTATGTTAGCTGTAACTTCGACAGCTATATGTTTGGCCTTAATTATGGAAGTAATTTGTCGAAAGTATTTTTATATTATGATATCACAGGTATGGTTAAGTATATTTCTATTATGATAAAATAACTTTAGGTGCAATGCTCAAACTAAATTCGGCGTCTATATAGACTACAGACTGAATCATATAGGTCTAGATCTGAACCTATGTGCGTCATAGTGCGACATGCATTAAGAAGTTTTAGAAAATAAACACAGAAACCATTGGGAGAATATTTTGGGTATGAAACATACATAGCAGAAGATTTAGAAAGAGCTGCTGGATATTGGGATATTGCCACCTCTCCGAGTTTGATCCGAAGACTCCATGCTTTAGGGGGTTGTATCCGGGCACCGGGTTTTACTATTATCCTCCGGGTTGTGTATACATCCTCCGGGTTGTGCTGCATAATGCGTTTGTCCCTACTCGTTCTGTGATCGAGTGCGTGTGAGTGAAGTATTTCAGTTTGATACTCCGTCTTGATCGTTGATAAATAGTAAGCCATTTTGTTATACTTTATTGACAGTATGATAAACCTATGAAGAGAAACGAAGACTTTGCCACTAATAAACAAGAAGAACAATCAGGCACTTAAGAAATTCCTCAATGGATCTGAATCCCTAAATGGGAAAGGATACATTTCGACTATGAACGAACATTTAAAGATGAGTGGCTAGGGGGAGTGAAATATTGTAATCGGATAAAACCACTGGAATGTGCGCATCGCGCAATATTAAACTCACGATAAAATTTGCATAGAATGAAAACTTCAAACACTAAGATTTTTTAGATGCTGCGATATTTAAGCTGCCTTCTAAAAAATATCATTCCTTCTCTTTGCCAATCGATAAAGAACTTTTCTTTTGATGTTTTCACCGCACTACCAAAACTTGTTCGTAACATTCTATTTCTAATCGATGCAGACGTGGAAAGAATATTTTCGACTATGGGAATTACTTGGAGAGACAACCGTGACTCCAATGTGGATTGACTTGGTAAAGGCAGAATTATGCACAAAACTTAATTCCAACGTGAAGAATTTTATAAATTCACTAGCGGACCCGTCGAACGTTCATTTGCCCACCACCTGGTCCCCATATTTGCCTACGGTGCAGACAGCTCCGTCGGCCGCATTGCCGCAGCCAGCGATATGGTCTACTTGTCGCGGCCAGTGCTATGGTCTGATTGCCGCGGTTTCTCTGCGACCAGCGACATGGTCTAATTGCCACGGCTTTGCGGCGGCCAGCGACATGGTCTAATTGATACGGCTTAGCCGCGACGAGTGACATGGCCTCATCGCAGTTACAACAAAGTGGATAGCATAAAAATATTCTTCGTACAGAAATACCTACGTATACAATCATAGCGATCGGTTGGACGGTGTAGAAGTTGATGTACTGTAACGTTATCTAGTGGCGAGTTACAACAAAGTGGATAGCATAAAAATATTTCTCGTACTCAAATACCACTGCCGCGGCCAGCGATATAGCCTAATTGCCACGTCTTTGCCACGCCCAGTGGTATGCTTTAATTGCCGCGGCTTCGCCGCGATCAGCGACTTGGCTTAATTACCGCGGCCAGGCAGACAGACAGACAGACAGACATTCGATCGTACGCACGACAGGCAGACGGACATACAAACATACAGACGGACATGCAGGCAGGTAGGGCGGCAGACAGCCGCGGAGAGGCGACAGACAGAAAATGCTGATCTGGTGAAGAATCCTATGCCATACAAGAAATATACATGGAAACAGCATAAATAAACAAATTATTTATTATATTGTCACGTTTAAATTTGAGGAAGTTTTACTACCCAGTGCCGCAACCATATATGTCTGTTATTTTTGCGTGTTAATTTTATGAACAAGGTGACTGGCAACGTGACCTATTGATAGGGAACGTAGCGATTCTCTCCGGCACTAAGGTACCGTCTCGTACAATAACTAAAAAATGCGATTCACTTTATTACCCATTTTAATTTTCCTGCTTCGAAATAAACTTATAAGGTTATGAAGTTATAATTAATACCCATTACCTTTAAAGTAAAACACTAGACTTTGTCATTGGTAAGGTTACAAGTACTTCTCTTATTTAACTCTGCTACAATATCAACCACAAATCTCTCCTAGTTATTGCCGATTAAATAAAAGAAATGCATACACTTAACCAATTGAACCAAGAAATGCGTACATGCAAACCAAATTATAATTCGTCATTCAAAATAAATAACACCTCATCGAAATAGTAAAATAAAAAATGGCATTCAATTCTCATTAAATAGATTTCCAAATTATTTATAAAATTATTCTACTTACAGTTTCTGAAGTCCGTACCATACAAACTTTTTTTTAGAACTACGCACAGTAACCTTATTAATCCATTTTAATTTATCACAATATATCGTTGCCTAATAATTTAATTTATTTTATTCAAAAACTTCAACTTAAAAGATTTATTTAGTTATTACCGAATACCGAACACTGCTATCTCCTATATCTAATTTATTTAACAATTCAATTTATTCACGATTTAATTTGGAATAAATTATAATTTAATTTAATTCATGATTTTATTTTCAAAACCCTGACAAACAAGGGTTCAGTTTTTAACCACTATTAATATCTTTCCGTGGGCGCTATGTAGCTTTTACTCAATTCTTTGGCTAACTAATTCCTTACCAAGATTATAATCAGTAGTTTCCACTATTTTCTCCCTACCTCAAGTAAATTGCTATAATATAATGTATTCTCACTTAATTACCTATTAAACCTACTCTACTAATTACTTTCGGCCATAATGGATTTATGTCCAATCCGATCTGCTTTCTTCGCACATACTTATACAGTATCATACGGTATGCTGTCATACTAACTATTGATTTACTATCAATTAGGTCTATTATCACTGATAATAGCACAATGTGCTATCTATTTGTTATCACCAATCGGCCATGATCTCCTATGCTACACATAATTTGTATAATTAGTCATCGCCTTTGTTTTTATCCGACGGAAGAAATAATGCTTCTCATCGATTTCCATGGTGAAATTCTAACTTAAGTAAGATGTTTTAAAACTTACAAGTAATATGGTTTATTTCATAAATACAAATTTAAATGAAACTCTAAGTGTTCACTAACATTTGCACTTCTTGCATTTAGTTCGACTAGCACACAGCATTCTAAACCCACTAAACATTTCAAAGAATCTACCCATCCTCAATTATTTAAATAATTTAGAAGTATCAAGTGCACTACACTATCTTATCATAAAACTAAACCAGAAGGAGGACAAGTTGTCTCGTTACAATATATTAAAGTAATCTTTTCGAGGGTGAGACCTAGGTCTGAAGTGGCAACCATAGACACAACTCTCTGTGGAAGTAACTTAAAACGATGGAGCTAATAGAAACATGTGATGTGAGGAGGATGAAGAAAATTACAATCACCTTCTATGCCAATGTGAAGCCTATAGGGTTATAAGTTTGGGCCAAATAAACTCAACCTAAATGTAATAGGTCATATTACGATCTAGATTTCTTTGAGGATACGCGACTTTTTGAGCCATAAACCAAAGACAATGAGTGAATAATACTAAATAATATGTCATCACAATTTATTAACTTTCGGTTTTTTAAAATCTGTTGGCCTGCAATCTGAGACTGAGGGATTAATTTTACTACCCTTTTTCGAATTTCAAAGATCTAATGCCACCGTTTTAGACTTCTATATGAATATACGTTATGATAATTTCAGGGAGGAAAAGTATATGTGACATTCCTTTTAAGTGGTGTAATGTTGTCATTAAATATAATCGTATTGAATGGACTCATCGATTTGCACATTGCAAGTATTTTGGACACGCTTGCTATCACTTTCTTAGTTTATACGTGTTTAGTCGGTTTCTTTTTTATTTTCTATGGCTTTCGACGATTGAGAAATGATTTCTTGTTTATGAAAATAGAGGTCAGCGCGCTACGATTTTACAAATTTAAATCTTGCATAATGTTTATATTGGTTAGTATACAATTTATTATTAATAGATTTGACGTTTTCTTTAATAATAATTGATTTGAACGTGTGACTTTTGATACAAGTACGTACTATACTTTTTCTACATGTTATTTTGTTTGAAGTAAAAGTTAAATACGCACTTGTATTTTTTGATTTGTTTTATAAATTTAAACGTTTATTTTAAATATCAAATAAAATATTTGCTGCAACATCTAAGATTATGTAATGAAATGTATGTTGACGTAAACAAAATACAATACACATTTAACAATATCTTAATCAAAACGGGGGCCGGTCTTGCTATATTATACAAAGGCTATAAAGATAGACAAAACTAACATAGGCAAGATAAAGGCAAGACAAGTCGGTTTGCTAAAATATAAAATAGACAAGACAGGAAAAAGGTAGGCAAGATTTGCATGTTTATAATGAGATTATTAGGTGCAACATAACATGGCGAGTATACGTACAGGCAAATGAATAAATAAGTCTAAACTATCAACACCAATAAGAAGTATTTATCATCAACGAAAACAAGAGAAAGACCTTGTCCTGTCTTATTGTGGATAGTTTAAATCTACCTTAATAGTTCAAATAAAAACATATTCCTGAGTATGCACTAGAAGACGGTTGGCTATTTATAATGGAGAATTCTCCAAATTGCGTCAATATGGCAGAATTTAATAACTATTTTGTCTACCAATGGAATGGATAATGAAACCGCACAAAAATGTGCATTGCTTTCATTTACGACATAGGACAATTGCCTGAATCGGAACATCGAAAAAAGTATTACAAACATTTTTGAACTTGTGAAGTTTCTGAAAGAAAATGTTCAAATAGCTCTCTTCAGTTTGTCTTAATTTTATTGTCTTCATTTTACTCTTGAATTTTACGGACTCGTGTGAAGTTCCATTTGGGTCATTAATTTTTGGCGTAAGTAATGATATGCTCTTAAAAACAAGCGTTTTGCTATCTCTCTCGGGTTTATAAACACGGATAGATGATCAATCACTCCCTCTCTCATACATGCGGAACGAAGTATTTGTTTCACAGACAATGTTTTATGATTAACATTCTTAATTCAGAAGAAGTTATTCATTAATTACTATAAATGTATTTAGAATAATTTGTTAATTATCGTGAACGGAAAACGCAGTTTGATTCTAATATTTATTCTGCGTTTAAATAATATACTCTCTGTAGCAAAGAAATTGTTTGTTTTTCAATGCAAGATAGTGTTTTAAGTTATACATATCAATATCCAGACAGATTTTCTTTTATACATTCCTTGCTTTATAAGGTTGCCAAATTGCGAGGGGTAATTTATTTATTTCATTTCGTCAAGGAGTTTAAAAGATTTTATGTTTATAGTAACAGCACACTGTTACAAAATAATAATAGTAAATCGCTTTCGCAAAAGTCAGATACGGACATATTCAGTCGGTGCAAATGAACACATACATGTATCTATGACGAAGGCTACCGACAGCTCGTTGGTGTGCCATATAGCAGCAGTGGGCTAACATCAGACACGGGGGTGAGCTTTGTCTGATTTGGCGCGCGAATGTCGGCATTATTTGAATAGGGTTTCAAGCCAGCAGCAGTTTTTTTTTATGTATTTGCGAGATTTGAGATTTTATTTTAAGCGGATTAAATTTATATTTTACCAATTATTATTTGGTGTTTAATTATAACTAAATTGATTTGTTGTTATTAAATAAATTTAAATTCATTAGCTTGTAATAGAAAAGTAGGTAACAGCGTTAAGCTTCAAACTAAATTTGTTAGTTCAAATTGTTGTATTTATGTATAGATAGATCACTTAAATTGTCTGGCGAGTCGGGAAATTTTAATTAATGTTGTAATAAAGAGTACATCCTTGTTTTTACATTTATTTGTTCACTACCTGTTTCAGCTTTTGGCTATCATCAGGTGAAATATAATTGAGTTATGAAATATTACACATTGTATGTTTTTTTGCACAAAACATTACATTTCACTTGATGATGGCCAAAAGCCGAAACCAGTAATGAATAAATAAATGAAGGTAGTACTCTTCATAGCAACATTAATTAGAAAACCTTGTTATCGATCATGAAATTTTAATTGGTCACGCGCAGTGGAAATATGCAAAACGGGAATAATTCAATTGAAATTTTCTCTTCAGATAATATCTTTGTTATTTATTACCACATCACCGTTTCTTCGAAGAAATATCAGGGATTTAATTCTGGATAACGCATTTGAATTTCAGCACAATATTGTGATGTTTTTTATTGTATTAGTACCTATATGGATGCTGTTCACAGAATTTTCAAAATACGCGAGTCGGGTAAAATCTTATAAATTAAATATATTTCTAATGCATCATTTAGGTTCTGCGTTCAATGTTATTTATAATGCGATCAATTTGTTAAATTTTATAGGAACAAAAATCGTTTCTAACGCCTCTTTTCAATTGGGGGCCTCCAGATATGGCCGTAACACGGGCGAGACGTAGATTCCACACACGAAAACTAATGATAAAGAAAGCAAATTGTAAACATGAATGTCTACTAGCGAATGATGCTCTTAAATCGGAAATTGATTATTGGAAGTCGAAGAGAACTGAATTGGAGATCAAACTTTGTCGCGAAACTCCTGTCGGTGTGATTGATTTGTCTACTATAAATATAGTGAATAATATGCCTGAAGGAAGCCACCTGGAAAAGACCACACAGGAAGATACACATGATTTGATGTGATCTGATCAATGATCATTTAATTTTGAATTAAATATTAATATTGAAATCTATTAGACATTCAAAAATATACTTTTGTCTATTTATAAATATTGTATTCCAAATAATTTCTCCAATTTTATTATCAGTGTCTTTTGCGTTATCACAGTTAACGCCGATGCAGTAGACACATATGGAGGAACATTTTTGACACAAATGC
>WYDF02268423.1:0-18353 GCA_009867245.2 Adranes taylori
TATGTTTTATTACTGCGAAGGGCCAATAACTTTTGACAGAACAAAGTCTGTCGGGGAGGAACTATTAACATAAAAAAATCAAGGTTGTGTTGTTTTAGAGAAAATAGGGCAGAACAACGTCTGCCGGGGCAGCTAGTTAATAATAATAATATTTTTATTATAACAATGTCATTCATAGTTAGTACATTACACTTATATTAGTTTTCTTTTAAAAATATTATAGTAACTTAAAATATTTTCTTGAATAACGACTGGAATAAGTCGATATCTGGATAGCTGCACAAAAAATTTCAATTTTTGAATAAATATTCATTGCAGATTGGAACACTTGTTTTTCTAAATTTAATGAAACATATAAAATATTTAGTACTAAAGTTATTTGCTTACTGCAACTAAAGATCTTCGTTCTGAAGTATTTGATAATAGTAATATCAAAGTTAAATGATATTGCAATTTGTAAGTTGCCACTAGCTCAACGGATTGATGCTTGCTACATGACGTCACGTAAATAATTATTTGAAAGCAAACTTTGCAAACTATAATTAGGATTATCACTTCGAACAATCGCGTAGTTTTATTAATTGTTCATTAATTTGGAACTTTGAAAAAGCAGTAAAGTTTTAGCGCTCTACCATCTTACTTGAATTTATTAGAACTTCAATTTTCGATAGTAATGCATTCGCCACGTAAATTGTTTCTTATTCTATTTGAGTAAGAACTTATGCCAAAACAACTTTTTTGTTTATGTATTTTATCAGTCTCATTTACATCGACAAGTTTACGAACAGTTAGTTTTTATGATACATTGCTCACGGGCTGCAATAGTTACACAGTTCAAAACTGGAAGGTTGGTCATCATTGAAAGTTGTTAGCCTCAAGGAAAATCATGATGGTGTATAGTATATTCGTTTAGTAAGTACTAGATTTTGTATCATGTCTTCTCATGTGTTCAAATTGATAATTGTAACCAATTACCAATATGATTGGAGTCAGCTTGGATTGTTATTTTAGGTGGGATGTTCATATAGATAATCTTTGTAATCCTGTCAGTAAGATTTGTTACACGTTGAAAGTTATGTCATTTTATTATAGTACTTCTGTATTGAAATTGGCTTATTATGGTAATTTTTACTCCGTAATGACTTATGGAATAATCCACTGGGGTAATACTATTGCAAACTTAATCAAAAAGGTGTTTTTGCTTCAAGAACGGGCTATTCGTATAATTTATAAGTTAAAAATTCGGGACAGTTGTGTACCATATTTTGATAATAATGCACTATTAGCCTTTTATGCTGCCTATATCTATTTCGTTCTAGTGTTTATTCATAAAAATAAGCATCAAACTTTTTTTCTAATTATTGATGAACATTCTTAAAATACTCGTCATAATAACTTGTTTCGTTTGCCTCAGCATCGCCTGGCGATGTCGGAAAAAAGTGTGTACTATTCTGGCTGTAAATTGTATAATGCACTCTCAAACGAAATAAAAGATTTAAGTAATTTAAATTTGAAATAAATTAAACTCAGAAGTATTCCAAAATCTTTTTCCTGATGTTATATTTATTGTCTGGCAAATAAATGTTTGGATTTGAAATGCAAGGGTGTGTATGCAAAGATGTGTATGGATATACGTATATATATTTATTCTTAATTTCTGTTCCTTTGACTTGAACAATTGTATAGCGCACTTTTGTATTTTTGTACTATTTCATTTGTTTTAATAAAGTATTATTTATTTATTATTATAATTATAAAAAAATTTAATCCGGGAGTATTCCCAAAAATATATATGAAATAAATGTAATAAAGAGTGCTTCCTTGTTTTTACATTTATTTCTTCACTACCGATTTCGACTTTTGCCATCATCAAATGTACCTGCAAACATTTTACATTAAGTTTTTGTCGCTTTTGTGTGTTATTTTGTCGGTCAGTATTTTTTGTTTCATTTATTGTGTCAAATTATTATTGTACTTACTGTAATTTAGTTATGAAATATTGCTATATAGTTATGAAATATAAGTTTTTTGAACATTGTATATTTTATAGTCAGTTGAGTTTATGTTAGGTGTCGTGTGTATTGCTGTCATGAGTTTTCGTTTGAAGTTATCGGTCCCAGGTTTTTCAAGACATACATATTCCTATTAATTTTCAAGAAGTCATCATACACACCCAGTGACCTAAGCACTCATGAAAACACGTAACGTTCATTTATAGGAGCCTCTCTATAGCGCAAGGAAAAGAAAATTAATATATATGTGGAACAATAACACCAAAATAGCTTAACTGGTGACACCTGGTGGATGAAACGAAAACCATATTTTGATGTTCAGTTAGTTAGCCATGAAAGTGCTGTTCAAGTAAAATAATTACATATTGTATACTAGTTGTACAATGGAAAAACACATATTAAGAGTATTCGTGTTTTGGAATCATTACCCCGCTAGCTCAGTAGGTAGAGCATCTGACCAGCAATTAGAAGGTCCCGGATTCGGAGATCCTTTCAAGACACGTCATCAAATTATTTCCATGTTTTGCATTGACAAAAGTTAGTGAAATTATTTATTGTTCAATTTCAGAATTAACTACTTATACAAAATGGTGCAAGTAAAACTTTGTTTCAAATACATTTTTTTGTTTATTAATATAATATTTTCTGATTATGAAAATTATTGATGTGATGACTATGTCATCCGGTGCACCCTGCTATAAAACTAAAGAGGCTCTGGCGACCGAGTCACGGCGGTATAACCGTTCAACCTAGAACGAAGGAAATATCATTCAAACTTTGACCTCCTATCAACCAGCACTGGCCAGCGTGATAGGAAATGGCTAATTTTCTCTCGATATAAATCTCGATATAAAATTACGGATTATTGAGAGAGGCCTATGTTCAGCAGTGGACGAGAAACAGGCTGTTTGATAATGATGATGATGATACTAACCATTGTAAATGTTTATGACAATAATTGTTATTTTATGTGCTGTGGTTACAATCCTTCTTGCAAAACAATTATATAAATATGCCATAAACTGTTTACTTCATCTAAAACGTTTGTAGTTATTAAATTAATGTCAATTTAAGGATGAAATTTAATTTTAAGATTTAATGATAAGTTATTATTTATAAACCTTAACTGCTCTTTCATAACTAATAACAAATTTTCTTTCCTCTTACTTCGAGGGTAGGCTGAAGATGCATGCATTCCTAGATGCATGTAGAACACGTACAAAAATAAATAACAAGATCGGGCAAAAAGTATATTAAAATACAATTCTTAAGCTTCAAAATGATATATTTATTTTTCAACATAATCACCGCCTTCACGTCTTCACTGAAAAATTCTTCCGAATTTTCTTGAAAGCAGGACCTGATAGCTGCCTTCACCTCATCGTCTGAAGTGTCTCTTGAGTAGAGGAAAAAAATAAAATCGCAAGGCGCAAAATCGGAGAAGTAAGGAGGGTGTGGAAGTAAGGCGGTTCAAGCTTCAGGTTTCGCAAAGCCTCTGCAGTTGCGCGAGGTGTGTACACGAGCGTTGAAATGTTGCAATATTATTGCCTCCAGGCTCTCTCTAATACGATAAACTCGACGTCGGAGGTATTTTTAGAGTACGGAGGTGTATGTACTGAGGAGAATTTACCGTTGTCCTTCATTCCACAAACCCGGTGAGCATCCGAAAACACAGTAAAAAGATTTTATTTGCAGGGGAAGAGGAGAAGACGGATGTCGAAATTCAGCGCTCTGTCTTATCTCTTCCGGGTCGTAATGATGACCAATGACTAGCCTCCCGTCACAACATTCAAAAGAAAGTCGTCTCCTTCCTTAGGGTAGCGCTGAAAAAGTTGCTTGCAGTATTCCAATCGTCGCTGTTTGTTTTCATCTATGCGACGGCGTAGTACCCATCGTGTACAGATTTTACGGAAACCAATTGTCCAATTATGAAACCGACACGTTCCTTACATATTCCAATCTGGTTTGCGATACGTTTTTGAGTTATTCGCTGGTCATTTTGAATCAAATCGTCGACGAGTTTGCGATGTTTATCATTTGTTACAGTGATCGGACTTCCGCTGCGAGTTTCATCAACAATTATGAGCTTTCCAGGTTCGCAATTACGAAATTTTCTTACCCATCCATTTACAGTAGACCTATCAATAGCATCGTCAGCATAAACATTCTTTAAGCGATGATGAATCTCGGACGGCCATTCACGACAATACCTCGTGTGAGAGATTTTTTATCGCTGACCGTCGTTTAAGTATTTATTTAGTGGCAGAGATATTATAGATTTCAAAAACTATCGTTTACGAAACTATGAGGAACAATATGGAGTGTGTGCGAAGGTGGTGCCCAAAGTGTTAACGGACGACCCAAGATCGCGCAGGTTTGAAACGTGCCCCAAGCTTTTGGATCTGTGTGAAAAAGACCCCCACTTTTTAGATAACATGATCACAGGATACGGGTCCCGGATGTTCGACTACGATCCAAGACAAAGAGACAAAGTGCCGGGTGGCACACGTCAGGGTCCCTCGCCCCAAAAAGACCAGAATGTGCAAAGCAAAAGTCAAGACCATGCTCAATGCGTTTTTCGACATCTGAGGGCTTGTCCATCACGAGTACGTCCTGCATGGGACCGGAAAATTGTATGTGACCAACACCCCGCAATCGCGAAGGAATGGAAACTCAAGCGCACACATCCATTGTTGTGACCAGCTACCTGACCAATGCAGGTGTGCCAACGGTTCCCCAGTCTCCCAACAGTCCTGACGTGGCTCCGCAGGCTTCTTCTTGTTTCCACGCTTAAAAACTCCCATCAAAGGTCAACATTTCGGGACGGTCTGCAACATCAAAGAGGCTTGCACCAAGTTTTTAAAGGATATTCAGAAGAAGGACTACGTGACGCCTTCGATGCCTAGAATTAGCGCTGGCGGCGATGTATCGACGCAAAAGGACGGTATTTTGAATCCACTTAATAATTTGTACCGATCTGATCCATTTTTTTCCTGGAGACATTGACATTACTATCCGGGCAAACGCTATACACTGATACAGAAAATACAAGACGCAAATTAAGTGAATTAATAAGAGGAAACATTCCTTTTCCCTACGCTATTTGGTCTGTATACGAGATATGATTAGATAATACGCGGAATTTTTAAGTTTCACGGGTTGTGGAGGTCTAACTGTAAAATTTTTGCAGTTGCCTTATTGGTAGATATTTCCGCAAACGTATGTTAATATCTGCGGCCAGATTGCTAGTGTAGTTTATTGCCAGCTCCGAAATAAGTTTAGTTGTGTTTTGATGTCACGATGATTTTTCACTTGTGAACAAAATGGATATTGTAAATGTTGCTTCTGCTAATTCTTCCATGAATGGAACAAGCATATATAAATTTCCAAGAGGCTAGGAAATATGTTGAAGATATCGAGCGTCCTGGGCATCGTAACACATCAATAACTGATAATAACATCGAAAAGGCGGAGAAAATACCTATGGACAATCGCCAAATCACTATCAAAGAAGTTGCTGAAGATGTTGGTATTTGATTTGGCTCATGTCAAGCTATTATTTCGGATGTTTTGCGTAGGAGACAAGCGGCAGCAAAATTTGTTCCCAAATTGTTGAATTTCTGTTCATTTCTCGTCATAACCGGTGACGAAATAAATATACATGGATGTGACGTCGAGGCTAAGGCCCAATCGCCCATGAAAGTTTTTTGAACAGCCAAGAGCGAAAAGAGCTCCCTAGTTCCGTTTGAATGTGATGGTTCTACTAAGTTATCTTCGACATTAATGGATTAGTGTACCATGGGATCATACCATCAGATCGCACGGTTAAGAGAATATTATCTAGAAGTTTTACGACGTTTACGTGAAGCAATCCGAAGAAAACGTTCGAATTTTTGGCAAGACAACAACAATTCACATGCGTTAATGCACCTCCGTTGCTTGTTCCTGAATTTCTGGCGAAAAACAACACCTTTATGATTGAATTCTCCAATTTCACCCGACTTGTCATCCTGGGACTTTTTTCTATTCCCAAAGTTGCCGATATTGACGAGATCAAGACAAAATCACTAGAGCAATTAAACGCCATATTGAAAATTGACTTGCTTCAAAGAGCTAAAAAGACACTGGAAGAAGTGTATCATGGTTAATTGGGATTGTTTGGAAGGGGACGTTGTTAATATTATTTGATCAAACCTTGTATAAATAGTGAATGAAAACAAAACCTATAAGAAGAATATATTTTATAAGTATTCGACGCCACTTTATTATATACCAAAAATTCAGACTAACATGCACGTACCGAAATAATCAAGTTTAATCAAATAATCAAATTAGCAACATAAATACAGAAAACACACCCCACAAGTACATAAATACAATACAATACAGATGAAATCAAATGGAAACATTAGAAGCTTTAAGCAGGGCAGGGAAGAATTAATTTCTAGATAAAAGATAAAGAAAAAGTAAACATTAGATACTGGTTCTGGTGGATAGTGGATAGTGCTGAAACCAATATTCTGGTGGAAGACGTCTTATGTGCAATGAAGTTAGATATCTAATGTTTCTAAATATAAAATTTACATATGCACTACTAGATAGAATCCATCCATTGTGAATCTGCTCTAATGACAGGCTAAGATATGGCCAAATATATAATTTTAGTAGCTAAGTAAGACCAATTATTATAACAAATGTTTTAAAACTGCAACTAGTTAAAGATGCAATAGGGCCATTTCACCCATTATGATAAGGGATCATCAGCATCATCTTTATTAGGAGAATCACGGTTTTGAAAGACCGGGGCAAATTCGCTAAGGCACCAACCGCCGTTGCTAGAAATGAAAATTCGTTTTATAAATTATTAGTTTTTGGACGCAACCAGCATTAAATTTGTACACTTCTATACTATTATTGGACATAACTCTAGAGTGAGAACTCAATAAACATATTGTTGCTCTGTCATTGAGCTAATTATATATTTTTTTATGTGAATTGCCCATAAAATTTCTTTATGGCAAATTATAATGAGAATTCCAATGGACATGTAAAGTAGGCAATGAAAAAAGCAAGCTTAGCAATGGGAAGGTTAATATGTGTGTGGAAAAAGGAATTTGGAGATTCGGTGAGAATGAGTATTACAATACTGAAAGTTAGTATGCAATGTATATTGTTATATGAAGCGAAAGTATGAGGTGTACAAGAAAGAGTGGAGATGGTAAGAGTGATGTGTGGAGTATTGAGCAGACACAATTGGAGTGGACAAGTCAAAACAGAGTGAAATAATATTGAAAAAATGTGTAAAGTACAAATGTTGAAGCAAAGGAATTATGAAGATAGTAAAGTATGAGAGAAAGGTGGATGAGAATGAGAGATTGCTGAAAACGGTTTACTTGAACAGCTTGTAGTTACAAGGAGAGGCAGCTGGTTGAGAGAGGACAAAAGACAGAAAGAAAATGTATGGAAAAATAGGATGATACATGGGAAAATAGGATGATACCTGTAAATATAGTTGAGATAAGGACGAATGATATTGACAGAAAGAAAGATAGAGAAGATTGAGGAATGGGAGATAAAATATGAAGAACTTTAGTATAATGAATGGGTAAAGAGTACCAGAATACATGGCAAAGGATGTAAGTATGGAATAAAGAATGGTTGCGCGATTTACATGTGGGATGGAGGAAAGAGAAAACAGGTACTACATGGATGAACGAAAGAAGATTTGTGGGATATGTAGAAGGGATAAGTAAAGGTGGTAGCATTGGGCAAGGGAATGAATTAGACCGAAGCAGAAATATGTTTAGCGGGTAATGTAAGAATGTTTGGGACGAGGAATAAATTAAGGGAATGAAATAAAATTATGTGGAAATTCCTTATTCTTTGGGGGAGGAAAAACAGACATTAGGAGGGGTTCCCTTTACTTTGTTTTTTAATGCACAGTTTGTATGTTATTGTAGTGTTTTATGTATTATTATTTTGCTGTTTATTTTTGCTTTATTTTTGTAAAATTCAGGTAGTATAAGGAAGAATATTGTTACACATGTTATAAGTTATCCAAAAAAGGTTTTTTAATTGATTGATATATTTTTTTCAATAAACAGCATACAAAGTGATGTTTGTAATTTCCTAATTGTAAATATAGACATTTGGTGTAGCGAAAATTCGTAGGGAATGTTCGAAATATTTTAGGAAATATTGACAAGACCTATTAAAAAAACATTTTATTTAAGAACTCTATTTATAGTATTTGACTGAAAACCTGAAAACTTAAAATTTGATGCAAATGAGTAATAGTTAACTTTCATTCTTATTACATTATATTTTGGGTGTTAACAAAAAGAAGCACAATTTGCAAAAAATTTTTTGCAATGCATTCATATTTAAGCAAAAGTTTCTTCCTGTCTTTATTTGTGCTATTTATGTGTAATACTTACTGTGTACTATAATCTTTAATCAATAATGACAAAATGGTGCGGTTCAAAAGTGATAAATAAATATTCACAAATCTTGGCTGACTTCGAGGGATGTCAATTTAATTTTGCATATAGCCACATAGAGGGGTTGTAAATAACAAAACATATAGTTCCGAAATTAACCTAAACCTTATATTGATACGTGTTGAACTTTTCGACAAAATACAACAAGTAGTTTAGTCACAATAAATTTTTAAATGTATGCACATCGATATGTGGAAGGGGACCTGAGATGTATAAAAACGGTTCACTCACACCAGTAAGGGATAGTAATTTTGGGCGTCTGCCAAACGTTATAATGTCGAACTAAGTAGCGAAATAAATAATTCGGAATAAAATAATATTGAATAATAATTAAATAAAGTCATGTCTAATTACAGAGTGACAATAAATTTATTAAGTATTTTAATATGCATTCGTCTTATATAGCGCGGTACTTAACAGTAAATTTTTTGGAAAAATTCAGATAATTTAACTTGAGTATAAGTTTGAGGAATAGAGTCGAGTTTAATTAGTAACAAGTTCATTGATCAATGTAAAGCTAAAATTAATATAAATAAATAAGATAATGGTACGTTATTCTAAAATAATAAATACATAGTTTGTGTACGACGCCAAAATCTTTAAGTACCAGTCTGTTCACAGTCAACATACAGTAAATATAAACATATCCACGTGGTTAATGCGTTATCGATGCAATGTGTCAAGGTCGGAGTTATGACTCGATTTAAATTGTTATTTATTAAATTTACTAAGTTGCAGTTGTGTATGTTAAAAATAATAGCCACATATATATTATAACTGCAAAACAAATGCTGTTGCAAATATGCATAAAACGACAAATAATATTACAATGTAAATATTATTCATGTAAATTTTACATGAAACAAATATTATAAAAATGTACAATATACAAAAACGAATCAACAATTATTAGAATATAACGTAAACGTGTAGCGCTTTTGAAGTGCATTGTTAAGAAATTAGTCTGACAAGCTCATATATATAAATATTGAGTATCATTTCTTTGGTTTTTTCATCAAAATGACCCTTTTTGTCATTTTTTAGGGGGCTAAAATGTATAGCTGACATTTTCAATTGTTTTTAAAGTACACAACAAGATCTTTAAACTGATTACACTACTAAGATATTTAAATAACAAACATTTCACTAATAGCCAAACAACACACAAAATACACCACTAAATAAGTTAAATAATAACAAACACTTTTAAAAAACGTTTGACGACAAAATCATAAGTAACCAAATAAATCTAAAATGTGCGTACTAAAAAACACAGAGGCATCTCTAGCATATTCTTACAGAACGCATCGGTAGTTTTATGGCCGCTCGACCAATAAGAACGCGTTCACGTGATTAGCACTTACTGGTCAGTGTTTATTGTAGATGCATGTTGATTGTGAATACAGTTTAGTTTAACATTTCTTTGATATAACTGAATAAATCTTAAAGTCACTTTTATTGGAGTGTTATTTTAGTTTATTAATTGCAAAGCGTTGATTATTTTACTTTACGTATGGGAATGTATGAGTATGTCATTAGATAGTAGGTGAACATTTTTAACGGCCAGTACAATTTGATTGTAGTTCAATAACTGTTTAATTTCTGCTGCCTGAATTATTAAAGCTTATGACTATCGTAACCAATAAGTACTCAGCCACGAAAGGCACAATTAAATGTAAACGGCACGTCCAACTTAGCGATGGTCCGGCCTAGTGTTTTATTCTAAATGAATTGGGGTTATCTTGGGGAAATACATTCAAAGTTTCCGCGTCAATCATTCAATTAACAACTTTGCTAGAAATAGCTAAACTAAAGTGCTATCTTATAAAATAACAAAGGGTACCTATCATTATGAGCAGGGGATTGCTACGACAACCCAGATAAAAGTCCACTCTCAACCATGTCACGTCGGAGAGAACAACTCTCCGCCCGAAATTTACCGTGACAATATTAAAAGGACTACATTTATTATGTGGACATGTCCACGAATGTTATATTATATTGAAACATTCGTGAACGTGTCCGCGATCGATTTATTTGAAATCAGAGGTATTTCTATAAACTTCTTCCAGTACAACATGATCTGTTTAATGCATAAAATATACGGAAAAATAATGGGAAAATATACGGAGAAACGGAACGGAAAAATAATGGGTTGAATTAAATGTGATTTGGTAGAAGCAGGTTATCCTTAAGTCCCTAAATTATATTATACTTAAATATTTCGTAGAAGTTCTGAGAATTCGAAACATACGTGTTTAGCAAGGACTGCATGCGGTTCGCCATCGTATGATTTTTGGCAGTAGAATTAGTTGGTTATAGTGTTAGGTAGTGCGCGATTCAAGTCGCTTTTTTTAAGAAGTTCAAATTTAAAATATAACCTAGAATCAGCAATCATGATAGCGCAGCGTGATAATTTCATATTTAATTACTTAAATATAATTTGGTACATGGGCTGATCAAAAATGTTTTATTTTATTTCATAAACTATGCAGTAGAGTTGTTCCGTTAATCTGACTTAAATGCTTTGTTTTTTATTTAACAATATTGACGTAAATTATGTGCGCTACTGATGTTTACAGATAGCATTTAAAATGGGTGTAAGCGTTCAGCTCACCAAAGGTATAATTAAAAAAGTGCATGCAGCAATTGCATTTCGAAGCATGACGTTATCCGTTATAATTATAGAAAATTACACTTATTGTTCTGTAATTCGAGATTTAAAGATTTTCAAAACAGTCGCTTTCGAATTGGACGGTATGTATACTAATGTCGAGTTTCTTACTTGGCAACTCTATAAAGCTAATACACTAAGATTAAATTAAAAATTTAATATTTTGATTTAAAAAAATATTGAAGTAAAATTGCTTGGAATTAATTTCAATAAAGATTATTGGATTATTTCATTTCACTCTAATGTTCAATAATTTTATAGAAATAAACAAAAATTATGCCAGTTGCTCTATATTGCAATTATTGTATTATTTAATATATGAACACGCATAACAATTTATAATTTGACTTATTACAGACGTATCAAGCGCACACAGGAGAAAAGAGCGAGAATGAATTAGAGCCCAATAATAGAGTTATTTTTTGCTTCGTTTTTCGCGTGCCTCAAGCTTATTCCAACTTCCGGTTTTTACTTCCTGAACGTATTTCCCTATCAGATAAGGTAGTCCTACACTACTATTCAAACTAGCTATGTACATATTCCTACATATATGTATATATAACATTGTTATATTTAATAATAGCTATACTGTCGAGGCGTTTTCCAGTTAATTGGCACTTTTTAAATTAGTTTTTTACACATTATTTTTCTTAACATAATTGCTTCATTTTCACCTCAGAAAGTAGCATACTTTTTTGCATACAAAATTATTGATTCTATTGAGAGATGATAGTGTTAAGGCAGGAGGTAGCAAGTATAGGGAGGGAAACGGGAAATAGGTGGGAGAGCAAACTAGGGATGAGAGAGATTATGGAGTACTTGGGTTCATATGATGTTGTGGGATTAGTTGAGACGTGGTTGGAAGAGGAAGGATAGGAAGAGGCAAAAACTATGTTACCATCTCGTTCTGTTTTGAGGATGCAGAGAGCATGAAGGAAAGGTAAAATATGGAGAACCAGTGGAGGGGTGGTTACTGGGGTTGGGATAGGAATAAAAGAAGAAAACATGGTACATTTGAAATGGGAGGGGGCATATGGAAGACGACTGATTTGTTTGGAGAATAGAAGGATGATGGTGCTGCCGGTATATGTAAGTCCGAGTGAAATTATAAGGATGAAACGGGAGGAATAGGATGCGTTAGTAATAATAGGGGATTGTAATTTTGGGCTTGGGGAAAATGGAAGCAGGAATATAGGGGGTGAGATGGTATATGTAGAGAGAATATCTAAAGATAAGGTGATTAATGTAGAAGGAAAGATGTTTTTGAGTGAATGGATGAAAATGGACTGAAAGTGGTAAATGAGTGTTGGAAAGAATGTGAATTGGTGAAATCGTAGAACAGACCACTTTCCGGTCAAGACAGAGTGGTTCATGGACGTAAGAGAGCTAAAAGATAAAGATGAAGGGAAAGTGTAGGTAGTGGGAGAAAACGGGTTCGCATGAAGCGATTGGGTGAGAAAAGAGATGGCGAAGAGACTGAAAGAAGTTAAATGGGAGGATGTGATTAAGGTATAGGATATAGTAATGGAGGTAGGTAGAAAGGAAGTTGTTGCGAAGGGAACTCGGACACAAAGAGAAGGAAGGAAAGAGAAGGAAGGATAAGGGGAAAGTAACTTGGGTAGGTATGAAAATGGGAGTGAGGGAGATATTAGGACGAGTTGGGAAGGGGAATTGTCTTGGGAAAATTATGGTAGGATAAAGAGAAAATGGTTAGATAAGGCTAAACAGTTGGCAGAAAGAAATATGAAAAGATAAGAAGAAAGGATAATGGATTTGAATAATGAAAGGGAGATATGGATGTGTATGATAAATAGAGGAACATTTGCTGAAAAGAGGACAGAATGTGGGTTAACATTGAGTGATTGGGAGGAGAAATGTAGGGGAGAATTAAATGAGGATACAGAAAGAATAGGTAACGAAAAGATTCAGTTGTATTGCATGTAGAGGAAGTGGTGGAAATAAGTATTGAAGAGGTGCAGCGTGAGATTGTTAACATGAAGGAAGGAAAGGCTACTGACTCAGACAGGATACAGGTTGAGGTGTGGGGATGCTTGAGTGAGGATGGTGTTAGAGCAGTGATAAGAAGTTTAATAGAATATGGATGGTATTAGCGTTTGTACCAGAAGAGTGAAAGAAAGAGGAGACTCTACCGGTGTATAAGAAAGGTGATAGGAAATATGTAGATAGTTATAGGGGAATCACGATTATGGATGGATTGTACAGATTGTATGCAAGGATTATACATGGAAAGTTGGAAGAGGATGTATGGGTAAAAGGAATACTTTCGCACACACATAATGGATTTATAAGAAGTAGAGGAACTGTGGACAACATAGTTACAATAAATTATGTTATTAATCAAGAAATAGTAAACAGGAAGAAATATAAATGTTGTTCGTAGACCTTAAAGCTGCGTTTGATAAGATAATAAGGGAGTACTTGGGAGTGAATGACAGAGGTAGGGATTTTGAATGGATTTGTAAGAATGATAAACAGAATGTATGAGGGAATGAAAGTTAGGGCGAGAGTGAATGGTGATTTGTTAGATTAGTTTGAGGTAATAAGGTGAGTGAGACAGGGGTGTCCCTTAGTTCTATTCTTTTCAACATATACGTTGCAAATATAGAAGAAGTATTACGGAAAGGGTTAGCGAAGGGTACGAACACGGAGGTATAAAGCATGGTCGATGTCGTATGCGGATGACATTGTATGTATGGTGAGTAAAAGAGAAGATATGAATGAGATTAATCGGAGTGAAGAGGTAGATGGAGGGAAGGGTATTGAAGTTGAATATTGAAAAGCCGAAAGTTATGGTTTGCTAAAGGAGTGAGAGAGAATGTAGGCGGAGAGAATGAGAATGAAAAAATATAAGTACCTAGGCTATATAGTAACGCAAAGTGGCATTTGTAATGAACATATCATGATGATAGTAACGAAAGCAAGGGGAGTAATGGAAAGAATAACGATGGTGTGGGAAAGGAGATTTGGTGAATCGGTGAGAATGAGGTGATGATAATGCAGGTTTGTGTATAAGGAGTATAATGATGTATGGTGCTAAAGTGTGGGCTGAGTGTGAAAGAGAGATGGCAGAAAGAGTGTAAACTGGGTGTATTAAAAAATACTTGATATGTTAAGGTTCACACCATATGAGATTAGCTAAGGGAATATATTTATTGGAAATGAAAGAAGAGAGTGTGATGAATACATGGATATATAATAGGAGAAAGATGTATGAAATAATTGGATGATCGATGGACATATGGGGCGAAACGATATTAGAGGAAAGAATGGTAATGAGGTACTAGAGACAATGATAGATGTGGAGAGGCAAGAGAGGTTTGAAAGAATAACTGGTAGTAGGTTTAATAATAAGCATGAACGGATAAGGGTGGGAGAAGGAATGCCAGAGTATTTAAGATCTGGGTTAAGTATGGAAGAAAAAAAGATGATAGCGACATTCAGGTGCGGTAGTGAAGAGCGGAGTAACAGATATTGGATGAAGGATGAAGAGATCATGTATAGAGTTTGTGGAAGGAAACATGGTTGCATTGGATGAGAGAATGTGAAGAGTTTACGTGGAAGGATGATTGGGGAGAATTGGAGGATATGTTTGGGGTCTTGGGCGAAGGGAATGGAACCAATGGAAGCAATTTTGATGGAGATTACGACATTGATGGATAAGAAGCAGGAAGAAGGTTATAAGTGGCGGTGTTAAAGGTAGAAAAGGAGTAAGCAGGATAATGTTTTGTTTCTTTATTTTATTTGATGATTAATTTTTTTCTCTTTATCTTTTTTGGTGTTGCTTTTTTTTAGTCTTAATTAGAATTTGTTGTTTATATTGCTTACTATATTGATTAATGATTCTCAATAACCTTAAAATAAACTGAAAAATTCATTTCTTATAGGCAGAATTTTGTTCAAAGCAATTGCGTAATAAATGATTTACAGGAAATATTATTTAGTGATACGTGTCAGTAACAAAAATATGTTCAAACAATAGCGGCAAGTGATCCCCAGTTTTAGTGATTAATGACTGCGCTTATGCAGAGAATAGTTGAATTCCATATAAGTCATAACTCGGACTGACTTCATTTGAGGAGTTGTTAAAAATGTTGGAATAGATGAATCATATGTTTGTTTATTTAAAATGTAGGCATACGAATGGTGTATAGCATTTCAAAAAAACGGAAAAATGTGTGAAGGTTTAGCTCCATCCAGTCTTCAACCAATGGAAATATTAACAGTGAAAGAAATCTTTACTAAAAACTGTTTGTGAGATACTTCAATGTTTCACGCGATATGGTTTCTACTTCTTGTTGATAATTTGAGCATAAGAGACACGTTGTTCTTTGACTTGTACGGAAAGAGCTCAATTTTCTTCTGATAAGCTATAGGAATAGCCGTTCCGAGATAAATAATTCTCTAAGACAATAATTCTCTAAGACAAAAGTTTATAAACATTTGGGTTTATAATAAGCACACAAATTCGAAGAAAAATAACTTAATGTTTTTCCATGTTTTTTTCTTTGTGTGAAGAAATCGGACCGTCATTATGGTTTTGCTATGTATTCTATAAATATTTCGCGCGAAAATTTCTTGATTTAACCTTCTACTACTGACTTGTTGTCTTGATGACCCCATGGCAAAGTAGAATTTAGAGCTTTATTTTAAATATAATGCCTATTGCATCGTGGCTCCATCTATGTTTAAGTTAGAATTATATTGTCCATTACACATGTTCGCAGTTGAATTAGTTCGTTTATATTCAAGTTATTTTCTTAAGAAGTTTCATTGGGGTCACGACGGTACAACATTGACGATGCGTTACCTTATTAAACCGGCAAGTAGATCTAAAGGTGTAAGATCTGGCGATGCTGACTATGAAGACTCTTTGTTGAAGTGTCATGACGAAGCTGTAAGTGGGGTTAGTGATTTGGAAGATTTGAATCAGTATGTAAATGATAAAGAAAGTGAGCCTAGCACATCTTCGGAAATAGAATTTAGTGAAGCTAGTGATGATGAACTAATGAACAAAAGCTTGTCAGATAGTGATGGTGTTCAGAAAGGAAGGAGTTACTACAGTAAAAATAGATTTACGTGGTCGTCGCAACCATTAGTACAAATATCGCGAACACAGAAGCATACCATAATTTCGCATTTACCTGGTTTACGCGGCGATGCAAAAAGTAGGGTGACCAGATTCATTCAACTTGAATGTTTGACGCTGAGCTATTCAAGTTGAATGCTGGACGTTAGTTATCCGCAAAAGAAAAATGTTTCACGAGATTATTTTGTTATTAAAGAAAAAAAAAACGTTATTTGAATGATATTATTCATTACCAAGTACAAAAACATCGCAAATCTCAATGAACTTTAAAGAAAATAATATATTACTATCAATAGACGTAAAATGCTGTGCGCTTTGCTGGACATAGTTTGCTGTTGGACGAACCATTTAAATTCCGGACAGTCCAGCCAAATTTCGTACGTATGGTCACCCTAGCAGAAACTATTGGAAAAAGTACATCGCCAGTACAAATTTGGAGAGACCTATTTTCAAATAATATACTGACTGAAATCCTTATACATACAAATAGAAAAATATCAGAGATGAGAGAAAAGTTTAAACGTGGCGACAAATCCGAACTTAAAGAATTGGTTATAATAGAGCTATATTGCCTTCTTAGGATTATTATACTACAGCTCTGTTTCTAGAAGCAACAACGAGAATCTTCCGTCTTTATTCGCGACAGATGTAACAGGTCCCGCCATGTTTCTTTGTGTAATGACTCGGGAATGAGCACTTATTATTTTAGCTTGCCTTCGTATTGACAATAAAGAAAACCGCTAACAGAGAAAAGAAAATGGTGCAGCGGCAGCGATATAATGGATTTTTATGAAATTTGTTAAGAATTGCCAGAAACCGTACTCCATTGGAGAATTCACTTACATTGGCGAGATGCTTCAAAGATCGTGTAAAATTTCGTATGTACATGCCCAATAAGCTAAATAAATGTGGAATGTCTTGATCGGCTAGAGAAAAACAACTTTCAATACCCACGCAATCTGTATTGCAATTTATTCAACCCATCGTGAATTCAAACAGGAACGTCACTACAGATAATTGGTTTTCCTCTATCGAATTTACGAATGAATTTACGAAGGGGATTAACGTACGTACGTGCATTAAAGAAAATTAGAAGGGAATCCTACTTCAATTCTTGGCTGACCACAAAAGAATCGAAGGGAGTATTAACTATGGTTTCACTAAAAAATTGGCGCTAGTTTCCGAGGTGCCCAAGAAAGACAAAGTAGTTCTATCAATTTCCTCCATGCACCATAACAGTGCTGTCAACACGGTAACAGGAAAACTAGAAATCAACGCTTTCTATAACGAGACTAAGGGTGGGGTAGACACTGTGGACACGAATTGTGTAAATTATAGTACAAGTAGACGTAGCAGGAGATATTTTTCTGGCATGATGGATATCGCAGGAGTAAATGCATACGTATTACATGAAAGCTATCCTGAAGTAACTAAAATAAACTGAGCAAGTTGCGTTCAAAAATACTTTATAAAAAACATATGTATAGAAGAGTTACCAACCAGAGGATTCCATGAGAATTGCGAATGTGAATAAACAGAATACTTCAGAAACCTACCTATGATGAATGAACCGGATCAATCAAATTTGGAACAAAAAAAGGAAAAGGTGCGGACTTTGTCCCCGAAAGAACGATTAAAAAACAAAAAATGATAACTGTAGGGCCAACATTTGTACTGAATGTGCAAAATAGGCTTTTATCTATTTTCGTTTTTAAAGACTTGAGGTGTTGTTATTTTATAGTTATCATGTTTATTTATCTGTTAAACAATTTTCTTATATACTCTAAAATTTAGTTAGTCTGTAATGTTTCCTTGATGTTCTTGATGTACAATAATTAATAAAAAATTATGTTTATTTAAAGTAATCCGTACCTTTTAATATATTTTTTATGTTCATTTTCTTTTTCGTGTAAAAAAATTAAAAAAAAATCAGTAATGTGTAAAAAAAACACATTACTGATTGCAAACGCAATCAGTAATGTTTTTTGCAAATTTTGACTTATCTTTTGGATTCTTTGAACTAGGTAAATGTTCATTCAATCTAATTTGAAAACTTCTAC
>WYDF02268434.1:0-18353 GCA_009867245.2 Adranes taylori
TATTCATGTGTGTCTGAAGAGAAAAACTTTCAACCAATGCGTTTTACCTGTTCTCACTTATGGGGCAGAAACACTAAGCAGGGTACGCCCACCAACAAGATGGTCCGACGACATCAAGAGGATTTAAACAAATTGGATGAACGCAGCTCAAGACCGTCGAAAATGGAAAAGTTTACGGGAAGCCTATGTCCAGCAGTGGACGCAATTGGCTGTGTGATGATGATGATGATGATGAAACTTGAATAATTAAATTAGAATTAATAATTCAAATTTAATTAAAATTAGATCAAATAAGACTCGAGGTTCTTAATGATAATGCTCAAAATTAATTCGTTCATTATTAAAAATAATAACAATATAAAGGAAACAAACGTGTAAAAAGTTTAAAACAAATAACTTACGTAGTAATATAAAACAAAGAAATGTTTAAACTAAAATCTTAAAAAAAATGAAATCGTAATAAAAATGGTTCAATGAATGCAAATAGTACATATCTACATGTTTTGTAAATAATTTAATAGAAATAATATCTAGATGTGTGTAATTATTTGATATCTTATACTTATTAAATGCCTGTCTGAACTTACAAACTCATCAATTTAAATTTATACACGTAAATAAATCATAACAATTATTTTTGTTTTCTTTATGTTTTACATTATAATAATTTGTAGAAGCAATGACTTTGAACTGTTAAGGAAGAATAGAAATATAATTAAATTAGCTAAATTTAAAAGAATAAGAAAATAATATGTCTTAATGAAATTGATGTTAGAAATTTTCTTTAGTAATTTTCCCCTGTTCATCCTTGGATGAACAAATTCAATTTAATAAATACATATATAAATAACTAAATTCTTTCAGCAGAATGTCACGATCATAGAATTTCCTAATCTGATGATTTTGCAGCACTCATACAAATATCTTAAACATAATATTTTTTGACAATTAGATGAATTTGTCCAATTGCAGATGCCTGTTGATGACATGTGTAATCACAAATAGCTTAAGAAAGTCAGGCTGAAGCAGATACGTATTTCAAATATTAGGTTAACTATCGTTAGGCATTCCTTTTTAGTAGTCATTCAAAGTCCTCGACCCAATAACTACACCACGCCCGGATACTTAAGCTATTTAAAAATTTGTTTTAAACATTGCATGTCGTCTATTAACAGAGTACTTTAACAAACAAGTGAAACGGAACTAACCAGTTAAGACAAATCAGTAGGAGTTTGTTCCGTTCAACAATCGTAATCATATATATATATATATATTTATATATGTATATATATATATGGAACGATACAAGATGATAATGTATCAACCCCTACTAAATTCATCTAAAGAACTAGCTTATACCCGCTAAAGATTTGTTATGAATGTAAATTTTTTTAACAGAGTTACTTTAAGACGTATTAACTTAATGATGACAATTAGATGGGTTAGTCCAATTTCAGATACCTGTTGATGACATGTGTAATCACAAATAGCTTAAAAAAGTCAGGCTGAAGCAGATACGTATTTCAAGTATTAGGGTAACTATCATCAGCATCCCTTTTTAGTAGTCATTCAGAGTCTTCGACCTAAAAACTACACCACGCCCGGATACTTAAGCTATTTGAAAATCGTTTTAAGCGTTACATGTTGTCTATTTTCTTAAAATCATTATACTCCCTTTTTCACACACGCTTATCGTAGTTTTTATCTCATTCACCTTATTGCCCCTTTTTCCATATAAATTGTCATATATCATACAGCTCGAGTTATGGGAAATGAATGTGTTATTGTCGCGTTTTCATAAATCATACTTAACACAAAAGAGTTCAAGAAGCAATCCCATTCGTTATCAAGTTTTGCGTCAAATTTAACTAAGAGAACCTATTAAACAATTGAACGTTTAATAGCGTTTTTTCTTTATACGTTTTTTCTTTTTAGAAAATTTTTGCAATTAGATATTTAGAGATTTACAAATTTACTTCACGTATCGAAAATGAGAACATCTAGAAAAAGTAAAGAAGTTGGTGAATTTCGAAAGAAAAGTATGGATGGATGGGGATTGTAGATTGGTGAAGGAAATTTATGTTAAAGGAACGCATTATAGGGGAGAGGGTGTCGGTAAGAATAAATGATTAGAAAGTAGAAGGAAAATGTATGAAGGAATTGGATGGTCGATGTGTAGAAGGACAGAAAGGATCATGGATGGTACTGGAATGATGAATTAGGTAGTAGAGATATTGTTGGATATTGAGAGGCACGAGGGGCATCAAATGATTACTGGCAGCAGGTTCAATAGCAAATATGAATGGATAAAGTTGGGAGAGGGGATAGCAGAGTATTTAGTGTCTGGACAAAGCATGAAGGAGAAAAAGGTGATAGCGAGGTTGAGCTGTGGAAGTGAAGAGCAGGGGAACAAGTACTGGATGAATCAGCAAGATAGGATGTGCAGGGTGTGTGGGATGGAAGAAGAAACGTGGATGCATTGGATGAGAGAGTGTGTAAGCCTGGCATGGAAAGATGGGGATAGAATGCTTGGAGAGAACTGGAGGTTAAGTTTAAGGCAAGAGGCACACGGAAAGGAGATAATGGAAAATGTGATGAAGGAGATAATGGAAAAGGAAAGAAGGAAGAAAGAGTTGAAGAGAAAGTTGGGGGGAGGATAGGTTGGGTGTGGAGCGATAGGAGAGAAGGTGAACGAAAGGGAAAGATGAAATATAGGGAAAGGTGAGCCAGGGGGAGGGAGTAAAAAAAGAGAAAAGTGGTGACAGGGAAGAAGAATGGGAGGAAAGAGATGAGGCAAGAATCGATGAGTTTGGATGGGAGCGTGTAAGGGAAAATTAATGCATGGAGGGGTAAGGGGAAGAAGGGGAAAGGAATATAAGAGAACATTTGTAAGAATTTTAGTTTTCTATTTTGTAGTTTTTTAAATATTTTTTTTAGAAAGACACTGTTTGAGGGAGGACAGAACTTTCAAAAGGAGAACGGTTGGTCACCTTATGAAATACAACCTGAAAGTTTTTGAAATTCAAACGTGCCAACAATGCGTTCTATTGAAAGTATTGCAATGGGACTAATTTCATTAGATACAAATTAAAATATACTTGTCCACAAAATTTATGCCCCTTATAACATTGGATTTTTAGGAAAACTAGAAATGGCTGAATTTCGCTTAATAAAGCAATCCTTTTTTGTGCATTAAAATGGTTTTTTGCTCGTTTTTTATTTTAATCTTATGATTAGTATAGCAACTTTTACCAAATTCGATAGTAATTGTATATACCTAATTATAATAATAGATTTATCACTAACAAAAATAAAATAGTTAATCGCCAGTAAGTAACCGCTTAGGCTTTAATAAATTACTTCTGATAGCAGTCTTATACTCACATTTAGAACAATGAAATGATTCTTTGTAAGCGTTTCACCACTTTGTAAGCGTTTGCGAGTAATTAAACTACTTTTGTCAGAAGTCTTAAACTCGCATACGGAACAATGAAACCGTTTTTCATCAGCATGTTGGAATTTATGATTTACTAAATCCTTCTTCGTAGTAATCTTGTAGTCACATACAGCTCAATGAAACGGTTTGTTCCCAGTATGTAGGAGTTTATAGTTTACCAAATTAATCTTTTGTATAGTCTTGAACAGTATAGAATATTGAAACGGTTTATCACTAATATGAACGTTAAATTACCGTTAAATTACCGCTATAAGCAGTCTTGTACTCGCAGAAGGAACAATGAAATGGTTTATCTCCAGTTTGCTGGTGTTTATGGCTTACTAAGCTTATCTGATGAGCTGGCCTAAACTCGCATTCTGATCAATGATATGGTTAACCACCGCTATGTAAGCATTTAGGTTTTATCAAATTAGCGAGTCGCGAAGTTTAATACTCGCACGAGGAATAGTGGAATAATTTATCTGCATGTTGCCATTTATTAAGGTGACCAACCGTTGTCCTTTTAGAAGTTCTGTTCTCCCTCAAAAAGTTTCCTTCTAGATGTCCTCCATTTTGATACCTAAAAGCTAATTTGTAAATTTCTAAACATTTAGTAGCAAAAAAAATTATGGAGACCCCCTAAAATGAAATTATGGAAACCCCCTTTATATGTGTAACTGTTAATAGGTTCTGTAAGCTGAATCTGGCGCGAGAATTAATAACAAATGGGATTACTTCTTAAACTCTTCTATGTTATATCAAGTATAGTTTACGAACAATCTTTATTGTCGCATCTTGTATATTTACAGTACGGCTGATTTTCGCTAATTGGAAACGTAATGTGGGACGATTTGTGATGAATGTGAAACCAGTCGCTAAATAAATACTTCAACTTTTTTTTGTGAATAAGCTGCGTTTGCAGTTAAGATTACCAAAATATTCAAATTTCATCATCAATTTTACTGCAAACGCACAAAAAAGTTTATGTAAATAAGAGAAACATAATTAGAATATCATATTATATTATAATGAACGCTCCTTATATAAGATCAACATACTCTTTCACACAGATGTGAAAGGACGCGATGTCGTGTAGAGTACTAACTTCTAAAACGGTTGAACGAACGTCCGTGGCCTTGTAAGAGAATCGATTTTATGAAAGTACGTACACAGTTATACACAGGTACGTCCAATACAATTTTAATCGCGTCTTCTGAAGAAGTTCGTTAGTTCCCAACATAATCAGCATCTCACAGCTGGGTCGCCTACATGATGGTCCAGTCGTTCTATCCGCTTGTTGACATTTCACAGGTGGTACAACATGTAATTTTAAGAATTTGTGTTTGTTATTATCTTAAAACTCTTATACAAAAGTTTCTTCTCCCAATTAACCAATAATAATTAAACCCGTTTTTACCTTTTTTATATACAAATATAAGATTGAATTTAAGTGAAAAATGTATTCCCATCATCACTTATTGACAAATAGGGAACACTACAGTCTGTCATTATTATCCTAATTTATTCGACTTTAATGGGAGCAACTGCTTCATCTATTATCTAATTTTATTGGAACATTTGCTCGTCGTTACTTAGATGCAGCTCTGAAGGAACTGTGTAGCAAATATTTAAGTGGGTGAGAAAAGTGATATATACCACCTCGATAAATACTATGTTCTAAAGGTAAGATAAATCATCATCATTGGCCAACGTCGTGACCGGCGTGTAGTGGTAGAGTTTCCACCCTGGCCGCAGAACATCCCCGATTGTCACTCGCATCGTATGACAGATCATCCATATCCTTTAATAATGTTGTCATGTTACAATTAGCTATGCTTTGTACAACTGTCTTGGAGCAGATTCTCAGGTGGGTCTTTCTTGCCTTTCTGATTCTAATGCCGATAACCACTTGTCCTCCGATTTCGGGAGCAATTTTACACCCGCACGACTATAGAATCCCCTTGCGTATCGGTTGATTGCTTATTCAGGCGCACACTCGGTTTCCGTCTACGTTAGCCTCTGTAGCGGTACCACTGAGAGGTGTAGATAGGAAATTCAGTATTATCAGATTTGAGACCATAAGGCATATCCCAAACACTTGTATATTTTCGCATGATATTTCTTTTGCAAAGGCTATTAGTCTTATTAATTCTTTAACCGAAAAAGTTTTTAGCCCATTCGTGCTTTCGAAGGATCTGATTGGATATTAGTTCTACGAATGTTAGCAGAAGGCGTTTTCAATGCAATGCTTCTAGATTTTTGACGCATAAAGCTACTACCTCCACCGTTTAGAAACTACCACAACTTGTTTTCTTAGATATCCGTGACAAAGGAAATGCAACATTGATCCTTAAAATGCTCAACGGATCAGGAAAAAATGTTTGATTGATCGAAGCCTAGATTACCTAAAACTTTTTAGCAGAAATTTCCTACAAGTCACGCCTCGACAGAATTCATAACATATCGATAAATTAGTCGCATCGGTTAACACGCTATTAATTATTTTTGTTGAACAACAATACATAATATAATATAATATAATATACATAAAATAATAATATATGCAAAATGTAATCTCATGTCAGAATCAGTGTTTATGCAACAGAATTCTATTAAGATTTTAGACATGTTCTCTTTTATAATCAGCTTTTGAGATAGGTTAGAATTGAAAACAAATTATTAAATTACATTACACTGATTGGTTCCGAATATTGTAAAATCTACAACAAATATCTACGATAAATTATAAACATTAAACTTACACAACGCTCCCTATACTTTGGCAGGCTCGTTAGAATTTCTCATTCCTTTTCTTTCTGGCATTTACATTTATAACCCTTCCCCTGTCGCCCAAACCTTCAGTGGAACCAGGAAGAAGCCACTGTCAATCATCAAACCAAGCATAGAATTCATTACCAACAACTGGCTCGCGGATTTCTTTGAAAACAATTAAGATCCATTGAACGTCGTCCAATCACTCGCATCAAACACCTACGTATTTCCATTTTTGATCCTATTCAATGGCTGTACTAACTCTACATAATTTTCAACCATAAATCCGACGTTTCAATAATCACACCAGCATCAGCATCCGTAAATTCGAGCATCGACGTATCGTAAGAAAAGTTTCAATCATATCCTTCTTCAGGACCGAAGAACAAATAAGACCAACAAACAATTTAAAATCTAGTTCGATACTTTCTATCTTTTTTACTTTCGGTACTGGATCATCCTAAATATTTCTTGAAATATAATTAGCTTTACAATACAATGTTAGTCAATTAAAATCGCGCTTAGAACTTTTATATGTCTTATAAATATTTGCAACAGTTAATATCATTTTGTAACTTTGTTATTGCGTTCTACATGTATTTACCTACAACCATATTGATATAAGTGTACAATAAAATACTTACAATTATTTCTCCCCTCCCCATGTTCGAGAATCATGCAAGAGCATGATTTATTACTTTCGAAATGAAAGAAAGGGGTATTGTGGTTATATAAAGAGAATAATAACAAAACCACTATCCTGCTTTTATAAGAGAAAAGTCCGTAACACATTGAATATTTTTTAGAGATATCTTGAAGTACAGAAACTATGGTTCTCACCTTGGAGATATCCCCTGGCTCTGTTAGTGTGAATGAAGTAACAAACAACAATATATAACATGTTGAAATATGTGATGACCAAGGAACTAGTGTCCTGACGATTTATAATGTACATCCACTTTTCTTCTTTCTACCAATTAAAGTGAATGAGTATTGATTTGCCAAATATTATTTCAATCTATTAAAAAATATATAAACAGCAAATGTCTTGGAGTCTGCAGATTTGATGAATCTGTATTCTCCAGACATTGCCCTAAACAATGTATTAGTAAGGACAGCTTAGCTTCAAGCTCACTTAGAATTGATGTTTAGTTAGTGAAACTTCACTATACTATTGAGGCAGGTGCTTCCAGATACGAGGAACAGTCAATGCCAGCTTGACATATTTGTCAATTACCTCTCCTCCAGAAACTAAATAAATTCCTTAAAATAAATATAATTAACTGAGAATAGCAAATAACGATTACTTTGAACAAATTTCTTGCCGCTCTAATATAGCATATTATTTATGCCATATTAGAGCAGCAAGAAATTTTATATTAAATTAGATTTCATATTTTTATATTTTACTTTATATTAGATTTTATATCAAAGCAGCTCAAGTTAATCTTTATTTGTTCTTCTCATGTAATTATATTTATTTTGAACTATTTATTTTGTTTCTGAGGAAGGAGTATTTTTAATTCCCCGAAACATGTAAAGCAGGGTCCTTGCAGCTGGGAGTACCTAGAATGCATAGTATTCAATAAATGGAGTTTTAAAACATTTGGTTTTAATTTGATCAAAAATATGGACTCCAACACTGAGACGTATTTCAATATTTATTAATTAATTATGGTTCGGTAATAGAAACAACCAATTCGTCATATAAAGCGGTTTTTGCCGCCAATGTGCGTACAGCTTAAAATGATTCAGAAAAGATGGATTAGTTGAATTGTTGTAGTTTCTAATACCTATACCAATATAGTTTATCTTTGACTAATAACTTGCCTTATAAGAACACTACTTAGGTACCACAACATTTCATTCTACTTCATATACATATATTACTAGTATACTGAGTGTTCCAATATTTTTGCATATTTCATCAAATCTGTTCACTCCAAGACATTTTCTGTTCATTCATTTTTCATTTCTTAGTATTTAACAGATCGATTTATTTAAATTTCTGAATCTTCATGATAACTCTTGTAGATCATCACATTATTCAACATTTTATAATTGTTGTTTATTGATTCATTAAACGAATAGGGATATCTGGAGGATGAGAACCATGGATCCCATACTCCCAGATATCTCTACATATTGTATGAAAATTTATCATTTACTTTGAGATCAGTGGACTTATCTGGACGATAAGCACCACGATGCTTATACTCCGTGATAATGCCAAAAAGTACCTGTATTAAAGAAATTTCGCAGTAAATGTATTTACGTATAGAGCAACATTTTATATATTTTAAAATTTCATAGTTATATTATTAGATGATATTATATATTGTTATAATTTATAATTATTACGTTGAGCATATTACATGTCCCATTAATAAAAAAAACCCTCTGTACCAATTTATAAAGAAATCCTCTGGGAAGATATAATTGAAAAAAATTATACAAGTTTAAAATAAAACATCTTGCATAAATCGGGTTAAGTAACATATTTGATAACGCAAAGTGACACATTATATTATGTTAAAAGGTTATTAAATTTCATATGCATAATAATCAAAATTAGATATGTAAAACACAAACTGGCATAAAATATTAGGTTACATTTTTTAGGATTACGTCATATGGCACACGACACACAAAGGTGTGATGATTTAAGTAACCACGATCAAGCAAATGCATATATGTTTAATGGTCAATTTACTTAAAGTCATGTTTGCAGTACATACATAAATCATTATTTATAATTTAGATCAACTGTATTAAAGAATTTATATATAAGACTGAGATTATTTGTAATAAAAACGGGATTTATTATTTCGATGTCAAGCAGTGTGTTTCTATTAAGCAACACCCGCTTCCCTAAAATAGTTGCTCCACCATTGCCAGTATTTAGTTAAATTCGGTAAAATTAACTTAAAATGCTATCATCGAGCCAACATGGTAAATAAAGCATTCACAAGCTCACACTTCTCCCAAAGCAACTAACGAACTCTTTTGATGTTTTCATGTATTTGTTTATACTTATTTGTGCTCTGTCCTAATTTAAAATTTAATTTTAATTACTTTCTATGTGAATAAATTTCTTTCTAAAACTTTGTGCGTTTGGCTCTGTAAAATTACACCTGATTCTACGAAAGTACCATAAGTGAAAATCAGATTTGTCTAGACAAGGTCACCAAACCACACGCGTTTACCAAAACAGTGTGGACGTGAAAACTACAATGATACTGAGGAAATAAGCAAATAACTCTCGACAACAATCAGCGTACTATAACGACATACACAATACATGTGACATTACAATACATGATTAACGGACTTCATGTAAATTATGACGCAAGAAGTAAAGATACGCGAGAGGAAGTATTGAACATTCGCATTCAAAACTCATTCCGCGGGAAAAAGATGCCTAGCACGACCTTCTACGCGAAGAGTCGCGAAAATAACTTACCAGTTCATATATATACACACACCAACAGCGAGAGGTCGCTTAAGAAGTCACACACACACACACTTGCAATCATACGGAGAAGCATTATTTCGCATATGTCACGGTCTTGCACCGACATCATGAATTTCAAATGAAACGCATTTATCATTATTATTTTATTAAGGAAGCGAGCTATATATCAATGACTCGCTATATATCACTCATATATATCAAGATGTAATACCTTGCGCCTGGTATATCAATGTAGGAGACGTCGCTAGCTATTCCATATACACATGTAATTGTCTTTGCGGGAATATTTGAACGATATTCTTCAATTTTAATACACCATTCTTTTTCATTCGCTTCTACATTGACAGAGGTACTCATATACAATTGAAAACTAATACACAGCTACATAACACAAAGAACTATCCATGTAACAGTAGACATTGCAAACTCAAACAATAAACAAATAAGAGCTGAAGTACCTCAATGTTCGGAAGCCCACTCTATACAACTTATACACAGCATGCATTCCACAAAACGCAAGAACAGTACTCGCTGTAATTGTCGTGACGTATAACGTGTCAGGTTAAGCCCGAATAAGACACAAACTATCATGTTTACTAGAAAACGAAAACAAGCAACAAGAGGCAGGAGGGGGTGGAAGCAGCCAATTATACTAAGATGGAAACGTATGGGCAGGGGAGAAGAAAATAATACAGGAAGAAGAAGTAATGGGGATAGGATGGAAAAAGGGAAGTTTGGGGTGAAACGAAAGGGAAGACGATAGAGAAGGAGAAGAGTGGAAAGAGGGAAGGGTTAGGGGAAGAAGATAGGAAGAGTGAGAGCAGGGAAGGAGGTAGGAAGAGCGGAGAAAAGATAAAATGAGGCTAAGCTGAATGTTGGAACTCTTGGGTCAGTAAAAGAGAGGAGAAGTGGATATTTGGAAGTGGATATATGGAATACATATTCAGACCATATTCAGGCAGTAATGAGAACATATATTACATAACACGGGAATGGTTTTTAATCACGGTAATGTAAAAATATGGAAACACGGAAATACAGAACATATACTCAGATCATATTTAGACCATATATCCGTAATAACAAGTGGCTGATTTTACAACACTGGAATGCGGCACTGCTGCAAAGCCGCGGCCACAAACCACTGTAGTACAGACAGCAGAGCGCAGACCGAAGGCCATGGCAATTAGACTATGCCGCTGGCCGCGACAAAGTCGCGGCAATGAAACCATACTGCTGGCCCTAGCAGAACCGCAGCAATATAGTTTATCGCGGCAGAGCTGCGGAAATGAAACAATACCACTATCCGCGGCAAGGCTGCGACCGCAGGTTTATGCCACTGGCCGCGGAAAAGTCACGGCAATGAAACTATACCGCTGGCCAAGGCAAATACACCATATAGCGGCAATTAGACCATGGTAATTAGAATAACTGCTCGCGGTAAGGCCGAAGCCGCAGGGTCAGCTAGTTTAAAATAAATAAGTTATAAAGTTTTTCCAGTAAAAAATTGGTTTAATACTTAATGTTTACGTTCACTATTATTGTTATTTTAAAAATAAAAAAATCGAAATCTCAAGATTCAAATTTGAAGTAGATTCCCACATAGCAGTTACGTTTCTTAAGAAACTATCCTCTATCCGAAACCAACTTAATTTTGGCTTATATATTTCCTCTATCTCTGCGCCGCCCTTCTTACTTTTTTCAGATTTCCTCAATTCTTCACCGTAGACATACTTAATTGTTTTTATTTTATTTCGAATTTCATCTACGTCGGAATTTCGACCTTCATTGTTCATTTCTTTGAAGAGCTCTTTCAAAACTTCATCTCTCGCATCTCTGTCGCAATATTTAATTCCTTCAACATTCCACAAAACATCTTATTTCAAGGAAAATACTTATTTTCTCCTTACTCCACATTATATCTTCTATTATCAGAACTGTTCACAGACAACTGTTCACAATATTCAAGTTATCTTTCAAAGCATGTAAAAAGTTGAAAGTACCTCTACTGCACTTGAAACTTGAAACATACTTGAAAGCATATTTCAAGTAAATATTTTAACAGGTTCACATTGGTCAAGTAATTCAAGTAAGTAACTAAAAGTTAAGTAAGTAACTTGAAATATGAACGTGAAATTTCAAGTTATTTGAAATATGTGAACGAGGCTTAGCATTCACAGAAAGTTGAAAATATTTGTTATTTATGTTGTTTATTATTATTGAATATACTATTATATATATTTATATTAATTATATATGTTCTGGGGGGAAGTGTTTGCATAGGTGGAGAAATAGTAAAGGAAACAACTGCATATAAATATCTAGGGCCTGAGGTGCGTATCGGCAGGGATAATCAGACTTGCGAACTTGCTCGTAGAATCGGACCGCATTTGGAAAATTTCGCGACGTCCTTAAATCAACACTCCCAATCATCTTGAAGATGAAAGTTTTTAAATAATGTGTTCCGCCAGTGATGACATATGGTTCGGAAATCCTAACATTAACAAAACAAATTGTGAAGAAAATTAGAACGACTCAGTTCACAATGGAGCAAACTATACTAGGATGATCCTTAAGAGACAATGTACCAAATAATGAAATCCGCAGACGAACTGGAGTACAAGATGCAATACAAAAAATAACAACTTTGAAATGGAACTGGGCAAGACATGTTGCTAGGATAACAGATGATAGATGGACCAAACGCATTACTGAATGGAGGCCAAGAGAAAATGCACTAAGAAGTAGAAGACGACCTCCAACTAGATGATCAAATGATCTAAAACGCATTCGAACAAACTGAATACATGCGGCACAAAGCAGGGATCTGTGGAAAAAATTACAATAGACTTATGTTCAGCAGTGGACTATAATAAGCTAGTTATGATGATGATGATATTAATTTAGCTTAAAGTAATATCAGAGGACTCGAAAGAAATAATAAGATATATACCCGTATCTCTATACTTCAAACTTCAGGTCGATCAATATAACATCAATAGCGGAGACATCCAAAATAACAATTCGTATCTATTCGTTCGTCCACCATCATGGAAATGAATGCACGACAGCGAACAATATAAATAGCAGCGATTGCACTGATACCTTCTTGTTCATATTAGTATTAAGCAATTAGCGTAAGAGCATGCACGTATATAATATAGAACGCGGCAGTCATAAGTATAAGCCATTATTGTTAATCTTGCATAATGAGTTTAGTAAATGTTGTGTAATAAATAAGAAGGAATTTAACAAGTAAAATGATTCGCTTAGACTTGGCAATCGTAAATGTATTAATCATATAAAATTTTAATTATTAATGTAACTAAATAAATTGCGTTATCTTTGCGCAAATTATGAAACGTATTTATGTGTTATTTATATAATGTTGTAGGTAAGAGAATAAAATAAGTAAAACAAAATAAAAAATCTTTAATTTGTAAAATAATTTTAAAAATAAATAATATTTTTTTAAAGAAGGTTACTGGCGTGAGACCTTAATTAGTATACCTGCTTCGATTTTAATACGATTATAAGGGTCGAATAATAGTTGAACGTGAGTTAAGAATTAATTAAAAATCAAGTAGATAATTGAACATGTTTATTTTCATATTATCAATCAAAATGATTATTAAATAATTTCTTGAATTATTATTGGAAAGTCTTTGTTAAACTCCTAATTATTGCAATATTACCTTGATTTTCCTATAAATATAGTGCACCCGGTAGATTATAATCTGTTGAATGAATATTTTATATACCTTATATTTTATTATATTGCACGTTTCTCTCTCCTTGACAGATTTAGTTAGAATTTATACTAGAGTTGTGAGTAAAATCTATTATATTGAAATATGTTTATAGCACTTTTAGTAATAGTTTTTTAACATCTGCTTTCCCGAATATCGATTCAAATTTATTTATAAAATATATGTTAACGGCAACGGCTTTTTGCACAAATCAAAATCAAATTTAAGTACATACATCTGATTTTAATTCCAAGTAAGTACTATATTACATCAGTCAATTCTTTTTTTGCTATTGTTATCTATTTTAAACCTACTATTTTACACTACCAAAATGTAGGTGTAAAAACATTCGGTGTTCCTTGACTGCAGACGGAAGTCAAATGCCCATTAATCCCTTTCCTTATCTGCGGACTAGCACATAGGTAGCTTCTAGTCCTTGGCATTAACTGAGGACTGTGGCAAGTAACCACCTACATAGCTATACAGGTAACACCTGAGGGTAGTTGATTAATAAAAATTAGGTAGCATAATTAAAAGTAAACATTCTTCTATATTGTTTAGAAATTTGAAATTATGGTAAGCTGATAGCTTACAGATAAGATATACGCTATAGCATTCGCTTTACAGCCAAGGGAACCTGCAATACATTGGCCATAGCATGGTCAACTGATGAGGGAGTTTGGTTTAGTGGGGTGAGTTGATTTGCTGGTGATCTTGTATGTCTAATTGTACTTGCTTGGCTACGCAAGTGGGTGTTTGTTGACTTGAAATAGAAAGTAAGGATGTTGTGGAAGGGATTGTTTGTTTTTGTCTTTTTTTATTTTTTCGATTTTTTTTATTCCATTTTTATTATTCTTTTTAATTTTTTTGTCCTCTTATTTATAATATAGACGTAAGAATCATCTTAGGAGCAGTGCGATTAATTTAAGGATATCTTGAAGATCCTCAGGTTCGCTCCTGCATAGTTTGGATAATTCGAGCTGGCGGATGTGGGAAGGGTCTGCGTGGCAGCTTGCTACGGTACTGACTAGCTTTGCAATCAGAACGAAAATTCTGGTAGACTATTGGGTCGTTAAGGGAGAACTAAGAAACGACTACTATACTATTTCACAAAAATCACTGGGTTTTCTATAAAACGCAAAAATAATACTGTGGTACGGTCGGTATTCGGAAGATTTATCTTATTGCAATTCATCGACCTGAAACTCGCGAAATATCAATTAACTGAGTTCACTTGAAAGTTTCCACTCGCTGAATCTGTTGGGCTACCTTAAGCAATTTATGTTAAATTTGATATTAGATGTGGATGTTAAATAAATAAATATACGAAAATTGTTGTTTACACAATAGAGTTTAATAAGATATATTATTAATAATACCTCTAATATAATCAAGTAGTCACTAACAATGATTTTTAAGCTGTGAGTTCAACTTTTATATTTTTCTTCATTTCTTGGGGTTTCAAGCCTCTAATGTATTGTTCAATCTTACCAGCCAACCGATACATTTCAATAACTGCGTGCAGTATTTTAAATTTACATGCGTACAGTATTTATCTAGTCTAGTACAGTGTACGTGATATACTGTACTGTAGAATTTAACTCTATTCCGGGCGTCGATCTCTGCCGAGACCATTAGTTACTCTCCTCAGCCGATCCAATCAAATACGAACGCGTCACATTCCTAGACAAATCAGCCACAACAAACCATTATGTTGTTAGTTTTGTGTGTAGCGTATGACAGTCTTATTCAGACAGTGACAGATTTGTGTTTCATTGTGCTAGATTGAGTGCGTTATGAATGAAAAACGTAAATGTATAGTGTTGGGTTGGGTTGAACCCAGAAAATGGAAATTATAAAACGCTTGCGGAAAGGGGAAAGTGCGAGTAATATTGCACAAATTTACAGCGTTGGGCGGACAACTCTTAATGATATTAAAAGAGACGCTGAAAAAATTGAAAATCACACTTAAAAATGGAGAATTCTGATTTTAAAACAAGCCAAACTTGAGAATCTTGATACATTATGCACAAATGGTTTATTCAAGCCCATAGTCAGAGAATGCATTTAATAGGATCAATAATACAGGCTAAAGCCATAGAAATTAAATAAAAGTTAGTGGTGGTTCTAGTTTCAAAACCAGTATTGGTCGGTTAGAAAAATTTAAGTCTCGTCATGGCATCCGTCAGTTAGATATTTCAGGTGAAAAGCTAAGTGCCGATAGTACCTTTGTAGGAGATTATCGTAAAGAAATTGGACAAATCATTAAGGAAAGAAAACTTCCACTGTGATGAAATTGGAAATCTTTCATTGACATCTTATCAACAAAGCCTGCGCCGGGATTTAAAATGCAGAAGGACCGAATAACTGTCATGGTGTGTGCGAATGCATGTGGGGTTTATAGATTTCCTTTGGTTTTTATCCGAAAATCTGAAAAGTCTCGTTCGTTCACTGAAACGTCTTTTTCGATAATTGTGTTACCTGTACGATATTATGCTAAAAAAAGCGCTTAGATGCAAAGACATTTTTGAGGGTCGGTTCCACAAAGTGTTAGGGTGTAATGTAAAATTTCACTTAAAATCAAAAAGACTGCGATAAAAGGCATTGTTGCTCATGGACAATGCGCCTACTCATCCTGTAAGTAAAATAAAGAGTGATGATGGCTGAATAACTTGTCATTTTTTCCAAGGAACGCAACCTCATTGATTCGATCAATGGAACACGGTATTATTGAGACTGTGAAACGGCTGTACCGGAAAGCCTTTTGGAAGTCATACACCATCAAAGATGCAATTTTCAATGTGTCTGAGGCTTGGCATAATGCGTCGGAGAAAACAATGGAGAGAGTTTGGAATAAATTATGGCCTGTGCAAGAAAATTACGTGAATAACGCGGAAACTGAAGAGGAAATTGTAAATGATAAAGCTAACATTTTCGAGCTCTGTGCAAGTCTTCCAGCGGAAGAAAATATTTTAAAGGAAGACGTCAGTGAATGACTTGGAATGGAGAAATTGATGGAGAGTTTGAAGTTCTGAACGATGAAGAGTTGCGGGAGGAGTTGTGTCTTGCGGGAGGATGATGAAAATGATGTTGAAGTTACAAATGAATCGGCAAAAACAGTTATTCATTCAGAAGGCTCAAAATATGTTAACAAAATGTATTGACTTGTTCGTGCCACAGGAAGTATCAGACGTCATTCAACTTTTACTACTTTGCATAATTCGGGGCATGGCGACCAGATAAGCTGGTGGAGCTTTGAAACAAAAACAAATGACTATAATATATAATAAATATAAAAATTTAAGAGTTTCACTGTACTACATTTTCAAAAATATGTACTACACTGTACATAATTCTTTAGTTAACAATAAATTACAGTACAGACTTTTGTGCTCTAAACACAGTATAGTAATTATTTTTCTCGATCGCCGAAAGTACGGTTGGTCTATTTCTGTTATGCGTCTGTTCTGTCATCTGCCACCCCAACAGTCCCGAAGATGACGCTTAATCGAGACTGTACTATAATCGTATTTTATCTAATACCGCTCAAATCATAAGAACAAATTGACATATATGTAAACAGTTATATTAATGTATCTAATATAATATAGCACTAAGTAACAATAATTATATAAAAAGCAATGCAAATATTCTAACAGAAGATATGTTTGCTTTAAAGAAAGTTAATGTACAGAAATCTTAATAATACAGTTATCATTTGTTATGTTCTATTTAGCGTTAACTATTATGGATTGTAATTTAAGACAAAACCGGAAATTTAAATAATTATTATTCTTAAGATAAGCTGTTACGACAGAAAGTGCGTTTAATGACATTAGTTTAAAACTATTGGTTTCATTTAAAAGTATTGATATTTTATTAAATTCTTAAAGGATCGTTTATATATATATATATATATATATATATATATGATGAGTAGTTGTTTGGCTTCAGGGTTATATCACGCGTGATAAGCATTTCAGTGTGCCAACGTTTCGCGAGTCACATCTGGCAATGTCTGGCAATGTCGAGGCTTAGAGAAAGTCTGAAAACTTATTGTGTTATGCGTTCCGCATACGAGCTTGTTATTCTCCTTCCTACGTCAGCGCTTGCCGCACCTGGTAAGTTGCCTCGAAAATTGCATCTGTTGAATCACTGGCCTTTTATGTGAAGTTTCTGGAAATGAAGCTGTTCCTGATGGATCCATTGAGCGGTGCCTTGTTTCCTAAGCCGATGGTTTTCGACTGCGTCTGCCACAAAAGGGCGGAATTTGTAAGACGACTCTGCTACAAAATATCTAGGAAGGTTATACTTCCGACCAATCAAAAGTTTCTTCCTGATACGTTAAGAAAATTATACGATCAAAGTTGCATTATTTCGTTGACAGTTATCTATCGAAAATGCAAGTGGTGGTAGTTTATAATAGGTGGTGGTCACACCAGCGGTGGAAATCGCAGCTTGATGCGACCAAAATATCAACGTATCTCATAGAAAAACGCCACCCTCAAAAGTACGTTAAACTAATATTTAATCAGATTGTTAAGCACCAGAAGGGTAAAAAGCTTAACGAAAATTCAGAGAATTGTGGTACGATGAAATTTCCTGTCCAAACTTGCATAAGCCGACAAAAGAAAAATATACGTTAACAGGTCGCTTTCTTCGTTTATAAAAAAACTAGACATCGTAAATTTTAAATACGGCAATACACTTGTGCATAGATAAAACAAGCCGCTTGTCGTTGCGGCAAGTACAAAGCTTTTGACTTGATCATGTGCCGCTCGCTTCTTATTGGTTGGCAAGTAGGCTGATGTTTTTATTTGTATAGATATGTGTAGGTTTGTATAAAAGCTAGAAGAAATGTCTACTTAGACCATTTCTCCAAGCTTTTATATTTTTATTTTAACGTACTACGATTATATCT
>WYDF02268445.1:0-18351 GCA_009867245.2 Adranes taylori
CCTCCCCCGCCTTCCCGAGTGTATTATTGACTGTTTGTACATGCTGTACGTATTGTTACTGTTCTATTATTTTGTCACCATACAATTGAGTTTCTTTATATGCACTGCTTTATTCTTATGCACCGCTTTTGATTATTATTACGTATTTGTTCCGTTTTATATAAACTTAGCTATTGGTTGGTTTATTTAACCGCCATTGTTGTGCAATCAATTTAATTTAACATTGATACATTGACATTTATTTGTGCGGTAATATTTTCTTTCTCTGTTTATATTGCCTATGAAGAAGAATAGACGATTTTGTTAAGTCATTAATGCTGTTTAACTCATTAGCATTAAGGAACAAGAAGATCAGTTCCAATCTGCGGTCTCACGTTCAACTCACCTGGCGCCTGTGTTACATATTTCCGAGGATTGTTTGAATTGGTAATTAATTAGGATATTTGTTTGCGCCATCCGTGACAGTCTCTATGACACCTTATTAGCAGTGTCGCGAGTAGGAGTCTGTCACACATGATGCACATAAGCCAGCGTGTGGTCTGCCTTTGAGAAAATTACTTTTAAATGCTTTGATTATTTATTTAGTGAAGAGTATACTTATAATTCAAATATATTTTAAACTCAATAGCTCCAAAAACATATCGAACTGGAGCCACTGTCACACCCAGGGGTGGGGAGTGGTTGTAAATACAAACTCACCTCCCCTTGGGTGCGCCAGTGACTGGAACTCTTTTTGGACTTTTTGTAGCCACAATTATTGCTACTCCACAATATCGGTAACGGAACTGAATGTCGGTAATATTGTTATGTTGAGATTTATCATCGTTAAAATTAAGTTCTGCTGTATAAACTTTTTTCAAAATCAATATACAAGAGTCATTTAATTTATTCAAGATGGGTAGATTCGTTGAAATCCTTAGTGCCTGAAACAGATATATTGCTATACGTACGAATTGCTAAAGTGCAAATGTTGATTAACACTTGGAGTTTTCCTTAACTTTTATTCATGAAATAAAATAACAATTCAGAACAGGATACTCACATATCTGATGAGTTAGAATTTCACCATGAGAAATAAAGAGTGCATTATTCTTCCTTCCGTCTGAAAAAAAAACAAGACCGATGACGTAAATCATATTAAAGCATAGAAACTATAACCAGTAGCGGGAAGCAAATCAATAGATAGTACAGAATACTATTATGAGCGACAATCACTCTAATTCGCAGTAAATCAAGAGGAGTTTGTATTAGTATGAGTGAAAAACGTCGCGCTGATTGGACACGAATCCATTATGACCGAAAGTAAATCCATTATGACCAAAAGTAATTAATGGAGTAGGGTTAAGAGGTAATTAGATGATAATACATTAGAATATAGCAAATTACTAGCAAATTACTAAAATTCGTAGGCAAAGTAGTAGGAGTAAGCTGATAAAACCTTAGACACAGAGCTTTACATCAATTGAAAGTGAAAATTAAAAATTAAATTTGAAAACAAAACGCCTGTCCGTCGAGGTATCGAAGTAATAATTATTCAATAATAATAAATTGGAATTATTAAATAGAGTAAAGAGTTAAACAATCGGTTCTAAATTAATGAATTGGAAAGAATTAATTACTATAAAATTAATTCGGGGCTCAGCAAATCGAAGTTAAAATTGATGCGAACTAAAAATAATTTATTAAGTGTTTGAATTGTTATTAGGACTAGAGTAACTTTAAAGTTAAGTTGTCTATGATCTTTATTTATCTAAGAATTACTCTAAAAGAATGTCAACCCATATGTGAGTAAATAGTTGTATTTGTTATTTGGGATTATTTCAACTTTACGACGCTTGATTTTATTTCTCGTTTTTATGACGAAGAATATTTTCTCTGGATTTAATTAACACTGGAAGGGGTTAGGTTCGGACAACACTTGAACGAATCTTACCCCTTCCACATGCTCACGTACCTAAAAAATACGTGACAATATGTTGACCTTTTTCATTCGACCGAAACAACGCGCGGGGGCAGTACTTATCGATTAAACAACTTCGCAAGCAGGAGAGAGATCATTTTGCATTTTCCATTCTACTTTTCAATGAAAATACGTGTATATGTTTAATTACTCGTAAAACCCCATAGTAAAATAAGAAACAGCTATATGTTGGTCCGGTAACCCCCCCCCCCCCTCTCTCTAATTACTTGGGGACTTCAGAACGAGGAGAATAGTATATTGACTTAGTATATGAATTGAATACTTGTATTTACGATCCCTCTATAGTTAAAATTTACTTGTGTCCATTTGTATCATGAAAATATACCATAAATGGCGGAGTATTCCGACAAAATACGAACGATTTTCGATCGTATTATAAACACGCAGTTGAGTTTAGAAGCATCGGGTTCCACCCCTATGAAAGAAAATGCATGGAAATGTGCGTATAACAGTGTGACTGCTTTGGATATTTATATATGTATAGAATGGAAAAACCAGGAGTGTATAGAAGAATTGGTTTTTCTCTCGGTAGTGTGTACTTCCCTTCTTTGAAGAACTTTACTATCTTTTTATGCTATTCACGCCAGATATATGTTTTTTTTTTCTTTTATACTTTAACTTTTATGGGATGAACACGATCACTTTTACTTTTTGTCTTAGAAAAAAAATTATATACGAAAAATGTTAATATTTATGATATTGAGATCCAGTAGCGTACATAAAAATTATATTCAAGATACAAGATGTTAATTAGGTAATACAATTTCTCTATTCAATGGTCGGTGGATAATTATTGCGGCTTTTTTCTCTTTAAAAAGTGGCGTGTTTTAAATTTTTTTTCCATAAAAGTTATCCTCTGTTTTCAGTTAGTGAAAATGCGTATCGACAATCATATCCACATTCGCCATATTGATGTACCACCTCCAGAAAGGTTGGAATCCAATACAGTCATTTCTCGACTGTATCAACGAACTTTATGGCGAAGGAACAATCAGCAAAGTTGAAAGATGGTTCAAGCTGTTCAAATCGGACGATACAAATCTCACAGATGTAAAGGGAAGTAGTCAGCCATCAAATTTCGAAACCCGGTACTTTTGGCAGCTGTGGAGGAGAACGAAACTAGACAACGAAAATGTGGGCCGAAAACTTCAATGTGGGCCATTCAAGTATCGTTTGTCTGCAAAAATCTGGAAATATCTGGAAAAGTCTCGGAAGAGTCTGGAAATTGACTAGATGGATCCTCACGAATACTACGACAACACCGAAACAAGTTTCCGAATTTTCATCGCTTTGGCGAATCGAGTAAACTCCGTTTCTGAGGAATCTCGTTCTACAGGTGAATCATGACTACTCTTGAAAAACGTCAAAAGAAAGAAGATTTGCATGTGTTTCATCCAAAGAAATACCAAACAGCATCCACTGTAAGAAGACAATGTGGCGTGTTTGGCGGAACAGAAGCCACTGGGAAATCTTGTCAACCGGGATATGTTAGTGGAATGACGACACTGAGCATCAATAGTAGCAGATTCGGGACAAAAACGAAAAGTGGCAACTAAATATCAAGAGCGAGGTCTATCTGACCGCATTCCCAAAACGAAAAGAGCGCGCAAAAAGGACCACACCATCTTCCACCACGATAATGCGAGTCCACATGTTAAGCATCGTATCATCGAATCTATCGTCAATAAGGGTTAGGAATTGCTTCCTCATCCGCCATATTCTCCCACGAAATTTGCTTACGGATTCTCACGTCAATCGATCATTGAAAAATTAGCTGGCGAATAATGTTTAAGGCGACTTGGATGACTGGGTGTGGGCCATCAAAGAGTGGATTGCTCTCTAAGAATAGCAACTTCTCCGCTCGTGGAATTGAAAGGTTGCGATGCAAATGGGAAGCAGTAATTAAAGCACATGGTGAATAATCTTTACTGGCATAAAAAAACAATATAATAGATAACTTAATGTAACTTTCAATATTCTATAACTACAAGTACAAAACCAAAAATTACCAAAAAGAGACAAAAAAACAAAATCAAAATACTATTCTGCTCTTAGAACGAATAAGGAATCATTCCCTATGTGAAGGGGTAGAGCTTGGGAAAGAGAAGGTGTGGTCATTGGGATATTGGGATATGCGGATGATTTTGTATGTATGACGAAAATGAGACAAGAAATGATTGAAAAGATAAGTATATAGAGAAAAAAGGTTTACAGGTGATTATGAAAAAAAGGAAAATGATGGTGTGTAAAAGGGGAGGTGGGAGATGCAGCATAAACTATTGAGTTAAGACTACTTTGAGTTAAGAGGAGATGTGATTGAAACTGGAAAATGTATAAGTTTGCATTTTACGTTTTAAGTAAATTATAATGGGACTTGCAACGGACATGTAAGGTTGGCCGTTACAAAAGTAGCAATGATGAAATTAAGATGTGTATAGTAAAGCAAATTTGAGGATTCGGTGAGAATTAAAATCACTATAATGGAAGTTTGTATGTAAAGTATTATGTTATATGTAGAGAAGGTATGGGGTGTAAAAGAAAGAGCAGAGGAGGTATGGGGTGTAAGAGAAAGAGCGGAGAAGGAAATGGTTATGTGTGAAAATTAAGAACAATAATTGGAATGGAAAAGTTAACACCGAGTGAAATAGTGTTGCAAAATGTGAGAAATACAAATGTTGAAATAAAAAATAAAGTTAGTATAGTATGAGAAAAAGGTTATGGTGAATGAGAATGTAAGATTGCTGAAAATGGTTCATTTGAATAGTCTGGAGGAAGAGAAAAGGGGTAGATGTTTTGAATGAATGGGCAAAAGAGAGAAGAAAAGTGTATGAAAGAATAGAATGGTTTATGAAAAAATGGTTCGAGAAATTGTGTAACGTGGTCGAAACTGTGAATGAAGTTGAGATATGGATAAATGATAATGAGGTACAAGTAAGATGGAAAATATTAAGAAATGGAAGTATTTCAGTATAATGAATAAGGAGGGAATGCCAGAGTGTGTGACAGCAGATGTAAGCATGGAAATGATGATTGCGCAATTTAGATCTGGTTGTGAGGAAAGGGGAAACAGGAAGTGCCTGGATGAGAATAAAAAAATTCGTAGTATTTGTGGAAAAAATGAGGAAAGGTATGAGCATTGGGTGAATACATCTACGTGAATGAATTAGAGTGATGAAGAAGGGTGTTTGGCGAGTAATGTAAGAGTGTGTTTGGGAGGAGGAATTAAAAATATAGGGATAATGGAAAGAGTTATTGAGGAAAGAAGGAAGAAGGAACGGTATTAATGAGATGTCTTGATTCGATCAAGGGACAAAAATTCAATCACGGCGCAATGATAAAACATTGGATACTTTGTGATTTTTTCGAAGCGTTTTCAAAGCTCCAAAATAAAAATTTAACCTTATTTTTTCATTTATCTTTTAGTTTATTCAAAGATATAAAATTTTATTTTAATAAGAAATATTTTATTATTTAATTTGTTTTAACTATAATGTTTTGAACCGCAACACTTCTGTTGATGCTACAAAATAATTTATTTTCTTTTCTGTAATTTTGTTTTAATTGTTTTATAATAATAAGAAAAAGTTAATTCTTATTAATAATTCCGATTTTTTTCGTCGCATGTTATTCCGAAAATCCGGAATTCAGTTTAAAACAAGGATTTCCTAGGAGATCAACTCAAATTTCTATTTATATGTAAACATAAATCACAAGTGAACAAATCTCCTAGGGCAGATGATGAAACAAATTATCTATTACAATATTTGGAGACAAAAACACGTAATACATTTTACCGACGACCAGAAAAGAAAAACGGAAAAAAAATACTATTAAGTTTTATCTTTTCCTCATTTCCTGCTAGACACTAGTAGCATTTCATTCGGAATTAACTTTCCAAATGGAAAGCTAGTTATTCTTCGAGCGTCCTAGTGAGTAAATTGAGCGTTTTTCTCTGTTCCTTAAATTATCCTCCCATCGATCTAAGCCAATTTGTTAAAAATTGAAAATGTATAAGGCGTAAAACATTGTACATAAAATTCTACTAAAAAATATTTAGATAAACATATTTTCAACTTTTTAAAATTAGTCTTCATACTCTTCATTCATTTACATTACAAGGTGCGTTCAAAAGTATACAAGACTTTATAAAAATGAGAACAATGACATATTTTTTTGGCAAAACTCAGTTATTTTACACACAATAGTCGCCTTGAGACTCTATACAGCAATTTACACCGTCAAGCAGCAGCATGTCGGGTAAGTGTTTTAGCTAGTCGGTAAGATGTTCTACATAATCTCGGTGAAAGCCGTTTGAGTGGCATCCACGTCGGGGTAGCGCTTTCCTTTCATCGGCAAATACATTGTCCCGAAAAGGTACTGTAACAAAGTTTCTTATAAAATAAAAGAAAAATTAAAATAATTCGGGACACCTATATAGAATAAGGATCCGCATTTAGAAAGGTCTGTCCGTATGTATTATTGTATGTATTAAATAAATAAATACTGATAGTATACCCTTTTCCTATCCGAATTTTTAAAATAAAGATGTCATAACAATTTGTTAAGATAAGTAAATTAATTGGGGAATTTATTAGTGGAATAAACAAATAACAAAGCATTAAAAAATATATTTTTCCATTATATTTAAATTAAAAGATTATTTAAAACGTATTTGTTATTATTAGGTATCAATTATTTTACCTAATTATAGATACATAATTATTAGGTATCTAAATATCTATGATAATGAATAGTAACCGCTGTGCGCTATGAAATGATTTAAGTAGGGATTTTTCGGATGCATATACCGGCACAGATGTTAGAGAGAGAGAGAGAGAGAGAAATAATCCTTGTCCTTTATAATCCTTGTACGTAAGCGTGCATGAATAGATATTGTCGCTGATCGCTGGTAAGCACCGAAATAGTATTATATCTTTTAATTTCTGTTCCGTGTGTATTAGGTATTGTTAATGATGCTGTAATTTATTTCTGTTTTAACTCTCGCGGGCACACTCTTTTGTATGGATACCCGTAGCAGTTCACAACGTGATGTGTGACGACTTTTACATGTTCTGTGACAAACAGCTAGAGATACACATAGCTCTTGGCCTATAAATTGGCCCGCTTTGAGTATTTTAAATTAAGCTTGGTTTTCGAGCTCGAGCGAGAATCAACACCGAATTGCGACCAGCGACAGTTACCAGCAGTGCAGCATATGTTTTGGTAAGCAAAATTATATTGCTTACATTGATTGTATTAGTTATATTGCATGTGTTTTAATTAGCTTTTTCCGATATACCGTACGATAGACCGTATACATGTGATGAATGTGTGTTTCAATAGCTTCATTCGATCCTTTTCCCACAATCGCTTTCCTTCGAACAAAAGTGTATACCACAAGTACAAATCATGAAAATCATGTAGAAATCATGGAAGGGGAGGGGAGGGTTAGATAGGATATTTGGAGACTGGTATAAGTATGAATGAGAAGAAAAATTGCGAGGTTTAGATGTGGAAGTAAGGAGAGGGGTGTATTGGCTTAAGGATTATGAAAGTATGTGTAGAATATGTGGAATGAAGGAGGAAAAAGGGAATCATTGGGTGAAGGAGTGCGAGGGAATTGAATGGAGTAAAAAGAGAGGGAGTTAGGCGAAAATAGAAGGGTGTGTTTGGGAAAAGAGGGATAGGTTTAAATGTAATGAAGAGAATAATTGAGGAAGGGAGGAAAAGAATATGAGCAGTAAACGGAATAAATTAGAGTGAAAGTATGTGAGAAAATAATGGGAAGGTAGCGAGTAGAAGGGAAGGGAAAAAAGGGGGAAGAGAAAAAAGGAAGGGAAGAGAGAAAGACTTACCTGCTGTCTGGACCTTTATAAGAATATAGGGGCTTAAAATTTAATTGACTAATAAATTATAATTATATTTCATAGTGATTATGTTATGGGATTATTTTAGTTTTATAGTTTTAGTTTGAGTAATAATAAGTTAAAGTTGGAATATGTATTATCTTTAATGGAAAATGTAATAGTTTATGCCAAATAAAGGTTATTATTATTATTACAATAGCCACGTGAGTTCAAATTGCGACGTTGCGTTCATATAAGCTAGTGGTAATCATGTGACATACAGTACAGTTAGATTATTAATGCAACGCTACGCGCCTATAGTATCTACCTTGTCTCACCTTTTAAACTAAGAGCTCATGCTATTGATGTAACTAGTGGTAGTCACTGACATTCAGTAGTGTTAGTTCTTAATATAACGCTACGCAGCCATAGTGTATAACTAGCGAAACTGGTGGCATTTGTTTAGCATAAAGTAGCGTTAGTTCTCAATGCAACGCTACGCGCCTGTAGTACCTACCTTGACTCACAGTTTAAACTAAGAAGGCATGTTATTCGTGTAACTAGTGGTAGTTAACAGGTATACAGTACCGTTAGTTCTTAATGCAACGTTACGTGCTCACGGTGTATACTACTAGCGAAACTAGCGGCATTCGCTTCGCATGCAGTCACGTTAGTTCTTAAGGCGACGTTACGTGCCCGTAGTATTTTCCGATTATACCTTCCGTTTTACCATTTACATTGTGCGCTTGAAATTACCTCCGCATTATTATTTTGTCACCGCATTTAAATTTTGTTTTATCAGCACCGCTAATATTTCGCTAAGCGTCTTTTATTATTATTATTATAATAATAATTATTATTATTTTTGTTTTTTTAGCTTTGTAGCGTGCACCTCCAAAGAATGTCAACTTCAGCACCTTTTAAAAGACGACTTCATACACGAGATTCTTCTTTGGGCAGATGTCACGTAACGACTTTAGCATCTGACTTGCTAATTCTTCAGCTTTGGTCTCGCAAGTCGGAATGATCTTTATATAGTTTATTATGGAGGACCTGGCGCCTCTCATGACTCCAATGATTAGGACTACCAATTGGATGGAATGACGTGGATATTGAATCCTTAGATCGCATTTGATCAGCAAGTAATACGAAGTGATTAAATTGTAATTTAGAAGAAAACACAGAAGAAGAGTCATTAATATCTTAATAAAAATCTAACAAAATTTGCATGGGAATCAAAAATAACGATGAGCACTACATTGTAGAAAGACATTCTTTCGTGATAGATCATATCAATTGCAAACTAATTAAATAAAATATAGCTTAACAATATTCGCAAAATAGTTATTATTGAAATCACATTACCTATTCTCAACACGCATGAAAGTTACTTGAAATACCTTTTTAAAGCAATTTCTAGTGAAGTCGAAAAGTAAAATAAATTAAATAAATGAAAATGTCAAGCGAACAATCACGCTGATAACATTTCCTTTCCCTGTGTCGCAAACGTTGTGATTTTGTCCCGCCGCCGCCGCCGCCATCGTCGTCGTCAACACACAGAAATTTTTCAAATTGTTTGGGAAAGTTTAGCTCGTTTAGTGAACCGTAACATTTTGATCAATAAAGAGAATATATATTAGTTACGTATATGGAACGTCTCACGAAACGCAACGTCTATCCTAAGACGTTTAATTCCATTGTCGTAGCAAGTTATAGGAAACAATTATTTTTAGATAATCCGTCAAATGCCGGAAATAGCAACTGGAAATAATATTTATTATACCTTAGTTCTGTCTAATCTAATTTACATAAAGAACGCTCCAATGCTAGTACTAATTTTGGAATATTTCTAACTTTTAATCCTTTATTAGAATAAAAAGGGAATCATGTAATAATAATAATATAAAAATATTTATTTAATTGCTTGCTCTTTTCAACACTTTGTCCGACATCTTGAATGCCCAACAAAACGTATTAAGCTTTAAATAATAACTTCACTAAAGAACTAACTGAAGATATTATTTAACGCTTAACAATTTTTGTTAAGCTTTACTAAAGAACTAACTATTTTACTAAAGAACTAAGGACTGTACACAAAAAAATTCATCCATCAACATCATCATCATCAATGAGCTTATAAGTTTGTCCACTGCTGGACGTAAGCCTCCCTTAAATGCTTCCACAGCTCTCTGTTCTGCGCACTTTGTATCCAGTTCTGTAATTTCTGATCGGATAACAAAGTTCGTGCGTTGTAAGAAGCTATTTGCAGTTGTCGTTTATGTTGGGTAGCCGGGTCCACTCCGGGGATTCTTTGCACCTTCTGCTCGTGATCTGATCTGACCGCTACCGTAGTCAGTGACCTTTGAGCTCCTGGAGACTGAGGGCCATTTCTTACTGCATCCTCGTATAAGGGGGTATTTAGCCATAAAACACCGCGCTGGCTAGACGTCTTGGTGAGTGTATAAATTCAGCCGCCCACTTTGGGTCAGACGCTGTTTGCAGCCGTCCATTCTGGATCAGACGCCGCGGGGTTTGCTTTTTATTCTTGCCCTAAAAAGCCTTGGGCTGCCACCACCGCCGAATTCGCCGTTTCGAATGTTCTTCTTATCCGCCTTCATCGTCGTTGTGATCTTCGTCCGTAACCCTAGACAAGGGGCCATTACAGGGTGCTATCAGCTGGGCCAGCTGAACCCTGGTTTTTTAGCGAGGTTTTACTCCTCGATCCTTCCTCCTTCCTCATCTCTTGCGTGATGAGGCCCCAGGCTTGGGACTGGAATAGCGGAGTTCCATCAACAACACCTGTTTTTAAATGTACGGAAATAGATTTATTTGATTTTTTTACGTAAGAAGTGGAGAAACCTTCAAAAGGCGAAGGATGCCCGTGTGGGATTTTCCAACAATGTGGGATTTTTACCCTAACTAAAACTCCACTCCCTGTTGGGATTGTATATTGTTGGGAGATTGGAGAGTTTGTTTGAAGGAGGCTTTAGGATTTATCATCCTCTTCAGTCTGGAACTGGGTTGAGTGAATATTTTTAGAAATTATGGTAAGCTGATAGCTTGCAGATAAGATATATGCTATAGCATTCGCTTTACAGCCAAGGGAACCTGCAATACTTTGGCCATAGCATGGTCAACTGATGAGGAAGTTTGGTTTAGTGGGGTTGATTGATTTATTTATTAAACCTTACATGCATAACCATAGGAAAATGAAAAAAAAACTAAAAACTAGCCGGACGTATCAAATTCTTTAGGTTTCCCTTGACTCCTTCCATTAAAGTCTGTATAGTAGATCTGTCACTTGACTGGTCGCAATTCTCCATTTTCTTTGAAAAATGTTGATGCTAGAAGCTTCCCCCAGACTCTTCTTCAATTTGCGCTTAGCAATAGCCCAGTACTTTACTATTGGCCTAAATTCCGGGCAGTTGAGGGGGTTCGCTCCTTTCGGAACAATTTGCACTTGATTCCTTTCATACCAATTCTTCGTAATTATACCATAATGGCAAGTGGCAAAATCGGGCCCAACAAAACTGAATTATCGTGAGATCATAGAAAGAGAGAGAGAGAGAGAGAGAATAAATGATTTAAAGAGTGAGAATGAGATTTCGAAGTATCTGAGGGAAAGAGGTGTAATGGGTGTAGGAAGAGAGTTGTGCGATTCAGTTGGGTGAATACGAAAAAATGGAAGAGGGAAGCAAATGATAGGAATAATGAGACAACAAATGGAATGAAAGATGAAAAAATATGAATTGAGTAGAAATAGAGAATTTGGTGTATATAAGTGTGGAAGAGGAGAGAAAAGAAATATTGAGGACAACAGAAAAGGCGTCAGGGAGTGACAGGGTGCCAATGGAAATATGGGACTGTTTAAATGAGAGTGCATTAAAAACCGTGACCAGGGGTATAAATGAAATAGCGTGGAAAGGAAAGAATACCGAAGGAATGGAAACAGGACCAAATTCTACCGGTGAACAAACGAGGGGATAAGAAGTGTGTGGAAAGTTATAGTGGAGTGACTGTGATGAATGGATGGTATAGGTTGATTGAGAGAGTAATTAATAGAAGGTTGCAAAAGGAGATGAAGGAGAAAGGAATACTATCAAATACACAAAGAGGGTTTATTAGAGACAGAAGGGCCATTGACAACATAATAACGTAGAATTATATAATGCAGTAAGAAATAGGCAGAAAAAAGGAAACTATACTTGTTCTTTATGGATCTAAAGTCGGCATTTGATAGGTTAATAAGAGAGCAGAAGAGGATTAGAATTGAATGTGAAGAAGACAAAGGTCTGTAAGAATGGAAGGCGTGACAGCAAGAAAAAATTATTTGAAGTAGGAGGAAAAACGATTGAAATAGTAAAACATTACAAATTTTTGAGATACATGTTAGCGCAAAATGCAACATGCAAAGGACATGTTAAGATGGTGGCAAAAAAGGCCAGGTTGGCTATGCAACGAATTAGGTGCGTATGGGAAGGACAGTTTGGAGAATCAGTAAAAATGAGAACAAATATTTTGGATGTATGTGATAAAAAACGGATCTGTCTAAATAAACGGAGATAATATCGTAGCTTGATCATCTAGTTATTACATTGTGTTAAAATATTCGGCATAGCGATCTGGGTCATTGAAACAAAAAGTGCAAGTCGTTGATAATATCCAGTATGTATACGGTGATGTCATGTTGAATAAGGTGGTCCCTTGAGTCGCTTATCGCCAGTGGAATTTCGTAGGTATGTTTTGAACAATTACGGAACATCAAATTTTGCATATGTTTCCAAAACCTTCCACTAATATTGATGCGACCAACGAAATACAATAAAGTACCGATACGACTAATAAACATTTATTCCCTATAAAACCTAGAATAATTAATTAGTGTAATCCAATTAACTCATTTTGAATAGTCGGTGATGTAAACTTTGCTCTGCTATCAAATGTTTATCGCCCTCATCCTCTCATTGAGTCATCATCTGACCGCGCCCGAAAACGTAAAAGAGCTGTCATTTTAATCATATTTGCATATCCCCGCACTGTTTTCTATCACTCACCTATATTTCTTCCACGTAGCACATAAATAAGCATGTGACAAGAAACAAACAGACGGCATCTTTTTTTAATTCTTTGGTTAAATTGCTCGGCAGTTAATAAATTATTCGAATTTGAAAAGAGTATTAGTGTGTTACTAATCATAAGTTCGATGAAAAATGTTACGTCAGAAAATACTATATAAACAAACTACACGTTGTTTTTACAAATATATTTTAATTTCTTGGATAAATTTTGACATGTAATGGGGATTTCATTCCAACTATAACCACCATATCTTCTCTTCCCTTGCCCACTATATTCTATTTCCTTATACTTTTCTATTTCAAACTTCCAGTCCGATTCAATCGAAAAGTGATCAGATTTAATTCATGATCATGTAGTCGATTACCCATCCGCCCCCATGCCCTCTAAACGTCAACTCGCCATCCAAATCACTATTCGCACATCCGTTCCCCACAATCAATTCCTCCTTTCCTCCACTCTAACAGCATTTTTCCTTCCATGTTTGTTGCTTTACCTTTCAATTATATTAGAATTACATTTCAGCTTTAAATGAAAATAAAGTACAATGTTTCTTTTGTCTTATTTCTTAGGAACTTACTCCTTTCTTCAGAAAGATTTCTGACTAATTGTGCAATTATGACGACTTTAGCATCAGAATGGTGCATGAAAAAAGTTTGCTGCTAAATCAGAAACAATACTTAATCTGGAATATGAAAATAGAGTAGACAACGTCTTGGAATTCCGGCAGTTAAGTGCGTGGCTGGATTTTTAAATCTTTTGTGATTTGCTTTCAAAGAAATTTCTTTCTGTCATTGAAAAACATAAAAGCTCCTTGGGAAAACAATTTAGTAATTAGCAATACTCTTTCTTCCATAAATGCAAATCAATGCCTCACTATTAGTTTCTTACATTTCGCTAATGCAGTCCTTAAATTAAGGAATTTCTGAAACTATGAGGAACAACTATCGGCGAAAGCTCCTTCAGATTTAGTAGTCATATGAAAGCCTTAACAGTACTATAGCACGATGTGTTGTTTCCTGGATTTCAGTAGAATCGAACAAAGTGAAAAAAACATGGAGGGAGTTGTTTAGCTTGGAAGAAATCGAAAGATGTGTGACAGAAAAGAAAATGAAAACTCCCACAAAACTAAATATAGTACCCAAACAGTTTAATAGCTGCGATGTAGTTACTTCTTTCTTCTTCGTCCAACGTCGTGACTACGGTATACGTTTACGTTGAATAGGGCAATCTTATAATTTTTATATTATTCTCTTAACAGTTGATTTCTAGGTTTGTCGATCGTTCTCTCGACGCGCTGCTTTAGTGAAACTTGTTTTGTTAGTTTCGAAATAATATTGTTTCCCTAGTTGGGAATCAGCGCCGATTCGTTTTTCCTTTTGGTTTTCCCTGAGCAAAAGTTTTTCCATGCTGTCATGTCGAGATATGTGCCCGAAAAATTTCAAAATTCATCCATATGTCATCGATGACAATCTTTGTATTGGTTTGATCTCATTTAAGATGGCGACATTTGTTTTAATAGAAGTCCGGGGAACTCGCAGCGTCCTGCGCCAGACCCACTTTTCAAATGCTTCTATTCTCCTGTCGTTGGAAGGGTTTATACAGGTCCCTGAAGCGTACGAAAAAATGGGAAAAACTACTGCGTTTACAAGCCTTCGTTTTCTTAGTGATATTTCAATCTTCCCAAATTTTTTTTATTTTTATCATGGCTGAGCGGGCAATTACAATTCGCCGCCTTATTTCCAATTTGCAAGATTGCTGGGAAAGTTGCAAGATGTTCGACGGTTTCAAAGTTCCATATTTTTGTAGGTTATCTTCGATTTTCGTTGTCTCTGTCAACTACCATGATTTCTGTCTTCTTGGCATATATTTTGGACCCATATCTCGGCTTATGTCTTTCAGTCTTTGAAGAAACTCTGAAAGCTCTTTGGTGGGAAAGCTCTTTGAAAGCTCTATGTTTGAAGAAACTCTGAAAGCTCTTTGGTGTTGTAAGCTATTAGAAGAGTATCATCCACAAATCGAGGGTTTGAAAAGCGCTTTCCAGTAATCTTCACTCCTTCGTTCCAGTTCTTTAAAGTGCGCCGCATCAGTACTTAGCTTCAGACGTTGTAGAGTACATGTGAAAGTACGCAGCCTTGACGAATGCCTTTCCTAATACAACTTTTTTCGTGTTATCGATTTTAACAACCGCCTATGAATTTTCATACAGGCTTTTGACGAGATAAGATGACATGGTACTCCAAATTCCACAAAAGTAATCTATAGCCTGGGCCAACGGGCGTTATCAAACGCTTTCACGTAATCAACAATGCACAGATACATCTATTCCGAGTATTCTCGGGCCTTTTCTATAAGCTGTCTCGCATTTAAAATTTGTTCTCGAGTACCCAGTCCTGTCACAAATCCGGCTTGTTCTGGACCTATTTGATGTAGAAAGCTTGTAGTCTCGCTTGAAGAATGTACAACATAATCTTGCTGGTATGTTATACCAGGGTTATAGAACGATAGTTTTCTCAGTCTATTTCTGACCGTTTTGAATGTAGGGGAAGCAATATTCAAGTTGACCTGTTTTCTGGCCATAAGCCTGTTTTCCAAATCTTGTGACACAATGTCTGCAATAGTTTTTACCCCTTTCGCCAAGAGCCTGCAAGACCTCTGCTGATATTCGGTCGATTTCTACTGCTTTACCTTCTTTTAATTTGTCCATTTCTTTCATTTCTTTAGTTAATCTTTTTTAAACTCTTTGGTTAAACAACTCGGCAGTTAATAAATTATTCGAATTTGAAAAGAGTATTAGTGTGTTACTAATCATAAGTTCGATGAAAAATGTTACGTCACAAAATACTATATAAACAAACTATACGTTGTTTTTACAAATATATTTTAATTTCTTGGAGAAATTTTGACTTGTAATGGGGAGGGAGGTTGAACCCCTAACATCCTGCCCTTACCTATGACCGAGACAAAGAGTCTCAATTTTCCAGGGCACGGATAATCTAAACTTCACTATATTGTGTACTTCAAGCAAAATGTAAACATATCTTTATATATCCCCACCTAATAAATAACCCAAATAACGAATAGAATTGATAATAACAATGTAAAGAATATTTGAATATTTACTAATTGGAAAATTGCTTCAAGTTAAACATCTCAACATATTGATGGAAATGAAATAATGTTTTTCAATACGCCGTACATTCTTTGTATAAATATACATTCGCACATTTGAAACAAGCCAATAAATCTTTAATAACCCGGATTGATTGGCATCTAAAAATAAGTCTTATGAAATTGCCAGAACTCTAATTGACTAATAATAAAACCAATAAAAAATGTGATACGAATTTATAGTATATTTTTATCTGCAGCAATAATTTTGTTTTTACCTATGTAAACTTGTCGTGACAGATAACTATGCAGAAAGAAATATATTTTTTTTCCATGTTATTTTCACATAAGAAATATAATTTTGTTTTAAATTATTGTATACATAAACGATAATTAATTATAATTCTTTACAATTAGCATAAATCAGTCTAATTATATTCTAGGAAATTTTCTTTTGTAAAACTCGAAAAAGCGCATTATAATAGAAGTAATTTATGTAGATTAAGAATTTAAGATTAAAAAACATTTCAACTTTGTGGGTAGTTTTAAATCTTTAATCAAATCTTGTTTCAAGTAGGGTAAAGAGCAACCTACGGTCACAACTTGTTATCGCTCACATTAGGGTACAGATGATTGGTTGTGAGAGGTTTTTGCACTCGCTCAATAGATGTCAGCCACGTCACAAGCATCTCAATGGAACGAGCGTTAGTTCTTGTGCTGTTGTTGTAATATACTTATTTATAGTCGGCCTATTTCTGCCATGTAGGCTTCTCACCGACTATGAGTTTTAAAGTCGAGCCTCTGCCATCGACGCTGATAGGTAGGATGTCAGATAATTTCGTCTTTAGCAACCTTTATTGATTAACTCGTAAAGAGATCTCTATAGTACGTGCCAACCCGCACACACTGGAGCGAAGTTATCCTGGCATCTACCCCTATAGATGTGCATGATAAATTATAGTTACCTGCCTCCTATAATTACCGACCTCGTTTCGTGTGTTGCCTAAATTCAATCAACAATGCAAACCATTGTTAACGCTGGGGATCGAACCCAGGACTCTGCGGTGGAAGTCATGCATCTTATCCATATCGCTACGGCGTCGGCTAAAGTTCTTGTGTGTTCAGTATGCTTGTGCCTTCGATCACTAACGTACCACGTGTGTTTGGCTAATTTCTATATTGTCGAGATGGCTTAGTAAATATTAGTGACTTCAAATATTGTTTTATAAAGTGATTATAGTAACAGTTAGAACTGGTATTGTGGTGTTAAAATACTAATTGAGGTACGCTCTTTTTCACTCAAATAAAGTTATTCAGCTATTTATTAAAATTTGGGCAGAGCTAAGAGGACAAAATGAAAATGTGCTTTGCGGTTGGTTGTGACATTAGCATCGGGGTAGGTTGTGACAGTCACAACCTGCCCCATACTAAATACATAAATAATGCCAGTCTTATTAATTTATTTTAGAATTAATAATGAGGACATACAAACGTAAAACGAACCGGGGAAAAACACCCTTGGACGTTTTTAAATGCTCAGCAAAAGCAGTTTTGGAGAACGAGAAGTCCTTGAGAGTAGTTGCCGCAGATTTCGATATTCACTACATGACGTTACAGAGCTTTTGTAAAAACTACAGAAGCGAAACGTAAGATTTCTATTCTTTTTAATTTAGGGATGTCCATAAAAAAAGCTTAATTTCTAAGTTTGGAGCAGCCCTCGGAGGTAGGATATAGACGAAATTGGCAAGTGCGATCAGATGAAATAAAAAATGAATTAGTTAAATACCTGGTTCGTCAATCCAAATTATACTTTGAATTATCCACAAAAGAAGTTCGTAGATTAGCTTACGAATTTGTTGTTAAAAATAATGTAACTGTCCGTAACAACTGGATCAAAGATGAAATGCCCTATGCTGACTTGATTACAAGTTTCCTTACGCGACATCAAACATTATCCCTCAGGACTCCTGAATCGACTAGCCTCAGGCGCGCTACAAGTTTTAATAAGACAAACGTAAATACCTTTCTCCCTTCTGCAAGAAGTCGTAGATCGTTACATATTTGAACCTCAAGACATATACAACGTCGATGAAATGGGCATAACTACTCTACAACGGCCAGGCGGAATTACAAAAAAGAGTATAAAACCAGTGGGTTCTGTAACTTCCGCTGAAAGGGGTACGCTAGTAACATTTTGTTTTGCTGTTAATGCCAGTTCCCCCGATGTTCTTGTTTCCAAGAAAAAACTACAGGGACTATTTTGTTAAGTACGGCCCTCCAGAATGCATTGGATCCGCCAATCCATCAGTTTGGATGACGTAAGATGATTTATATATA